>VZTZ01006186.1:160507-360639 GCA_013400955.1 Drymodes brunneopygia
CCCGCACCGGGGGTCGCAGCCGGGGGTCGCAGCCGGGGGTCGTGCCGGGCCCCCCGCGGCACACGGGGCCGTGCCGGGGCGCCTGCGGAGGGCTTGCCAGGGATTTGTGCGCCGTTGAACTTTTAGCTAGGGGAAGAATCGGCCCTTGGAGCGAAACTGGAAAGTTTGGGAGGTGTTTTTTGGTGGGGCGGCTGCAGCAGGCCGGGGAAACGCCGGGGGTGGTTTGACACGACTGGAGTCCTGTGCCCCGACGGCCTTACCTGGGCTCAGAAGTGCCCCTTGTTAAACTACACCCTGCATAAACCTTTTCTGCCAGGAAACCCATTCCTTCGAGGGCGAGAGGAACCTCGAGGCTACTTCGGTTGTGTTTAGGTTTTAAAAATCAAGACCCAAAAACTTCTCCCAGAGGTTTGGAGAGTTAGTTTTCACACATACTCAGGATGAAGTATTGTTCCCAGTCAAATGATACTACAACTACTTTGGTATCCCTTTAAGAGGTGTCTGGAACGGGGATTTGTTTGTTTTTAGTTGCTGCCTCATATCCAGCTTTTGTTTCTCTCTTGGTACAGTTCACCTGTTTGTTGCAGGGAGCCCTTCATGAGCAGTGGTTCCCACCCACCCTTTCTCTGTGTGATACAGTATTTGGAGAAAATTAAGCCCTAACACCTCCCTAGGTAATGTTAAGTTTGTTGTTGCTTTTTTTTTTCCCCCCAGAGCTTAGCAATTCTGCCATCTGTGTGACTCTGAAATGGTGAACTTCTTCCAGAAGCAGATTCCTATTAATCTTCTTTTTATCTCAGAGATCCCAAAAGTTAATTTTATATGCCCTAAATGTTATTTGTGACTGAAAGTATTAGGTTCTCTGATGGCTTTATTTGGGGATTTTTTCCCAGTATGAAAATTGAAGTCTTTCCCACCCTGAAAAGATTGTTTGTGAAAATATTTGCTTTCTGCTGAAGGCTCTTCTGATACATGTGTGCCTTCCTCCTGCCCTGTTGTGGCCTTACCCAGGTCTCCAGCCACACAGCACTGGCATTTCTCGTTCAAATATACAGAGTCTAATTCTGGCACTGATTTGGACCAAGGCTGTGTGTTTAAAAAAAGAAAAACATTAGCCTTATTTCACTTTAATTAGTTCACTGGAATGTTAACAGCATATTCAGCATAAATGTTTGACATAATTTGAATGGGTGATTTGTATCATTTAACACTAGAATACACGGGGTTTTTAAAAATAATTTTCAAGACATGAATGCACCTTCACACAAGAGGCAAAATAAATTCAGTCACAGCAGAGCTCAGCTGAGCAGCTCTCATATTATCCCTCCTCGTTCACCAAGCTCACGCTCTGGCCGAGTGCCACAGCAGCCGAGCGCCAGAGGCAGGGAGTTCTCTGAGCCAGGAATTGACAGTAAAAACATCCTAAATGATCTTAACCGCCACCAGGATGTAGGACTGCTGATGGCTCTTCAGATAAGCAAATTCCAAATAAAAATGTTTTGGAGGGGTCTTGGAAGTATCATCATCTTTCTTCATTTTTCTGATAATAACTCTTGTTTTTTCTGGTTTTTACGCTTAATCCTTTTCTCTCAATGTATTTACATTGCCCAGAGCCCTGTGGCCCCTTCTTCACACCATGTCTGTGGTCTGCTCTGCCCTAGACATTTCTGACCTTGGCTACCTTTTCATTAGCCACGTGTACCTTCTCAGTTTCTCTAACATTTTATTCCCTGCTGCTGTGGTATCATCAGGTTCTTTCCAAGTCTCCACTCAGACACCATCTTTTACCTTTAATACTGAATCTCATCTGTCTCATATGTTTTAACTCTCATGTTCTGCTCTATTGCCTTACAATGCAGTTTGAACTAACATGGAGGAGAAGTGTAATTAGGTGAGTTCGAGGAAGTTAGCATGTTGATAAAGTACAAGCAGTGTGCCCTTGAAATCTTAAATTAATCCATGATGAGCTTGTCCTAGTGAAACTCCATAATACAGAATGCACCAAATGACAGCTGACCTTGATTCCCAGGGTACAGCTATGCACATGCACATACCTGAATGCATGATGAAAATCTTCTGCTCTTTGCCTGTTGGTGTAATTCTTCTCCTGCTATAAATAGTGGGTAGCTAAATAGAAAGAGGTAGTTGCTTATTGCTGTTTGGTTAATCTCAAAAAGAGGCAGAAATATCCCAGATGTGGTACACTGGTTAAGTTACTGCTACTTTTACACTACTGTTTGGTGTCTGGGTGCCTTCTGGTCTTGATGGGATCTCTGTTACCACTCATTCTGAACTGGGAATAAAGTACCAAAAGCTAATTGGAGTTGGTAGAGTGACACTGCCCTGTCCATCCCCTCTTCTGTCCTTTTTCTATCACCATATTTTCATTTGAGAAGGACATTTGAGACCATAAAAGTTGAACTAAAATATCTGTAGACTACTTTTTAATTAAGGTATTTGCCATCCACACAGCTAACAGCCAGTCCTTCCTGGAGTGAATCATCTAATTAAACTAATCAGAAGAAGTTTTGCTGTCTTTCTCTGACCACCTTTCATGACCAAGGTCCCTTGTAAAAGGAACAGATGGAGAGTCACAAGTATACCCAGTAAAATTGGGCAGTACACCAAATACGAGGTTTTGCTTTCCTCAGGCTCTGACGGTTGTGGGTTTTCTGCTTGCTTTTTTATTGTTGTTTTTTAATCAGAAACAGAGCTCAATTCATTCTCTTTGCTCAGTTAATTAGCAGTGCTTTGCAGCCATAAATAGTTCTGTCTCACCTGGCCTGAACTGTCACATTTGGAGCAGGTTGCTAGTGTGGATGTGTACAAAGGGATTCCTTCTCCTCGTCTTCACAGTTTTAACGAAGGCTGTCTTTGCATGTGTCAGTGGTTTGGAAGAACTAGCAGCTGTCCAAGTACCAGTTATCTCTGTTTGCATTCTTTGCTAGCATTTAATTTTTCTTATATTTTACACCTGGAGGCTCTTTATTCTTCACCTCCCATCTGCTCTGTTGAAATTGTGTGATGTGAGAAGGCCGTCTCACAGTGGGATCTTGAATGGGTGCTGACCAAGTGAATTGGCTCATTTTTTGAACCTCAGTCCAAGAGCTGTTTGGAAAGGCTGGGTTCCATGTAAACCACAGCAGAACTGGGCTTCTGCACTTGAAATTGAAAATGCTGTTGGGAGGATTTTAAATTATACTGTGGAATGTTGACAGATGAGAATGAGCATGCAGTTTGGGATAAAGAAAGTATTAGAAATAAGAATACAGCCTTCAGAAAGTTTAAGTCATGAAATTGACCTGAAAAGTAAATAAGGACATGAACTCTGGCATGTCAAATGAAAAATACAAGGACCTGCCAGAGAGACTCTGAGAAACATCTTACTAAGAGCAAAAAAAAAAAATTCAAAGTTCATCAGAACCAAGAGAGGTGCTGGAGTCTGGAGGGCCAATAGATGAAGAAGTGAAAGAAATATTTGATGATGAAGCCATGAGTAGAAAGTTAGATGACTTATGTGCATTCCTGTTTCCCGTGGAGGAGTCCAGGAGTCCGAAGAGGTTCCCTGTGCCAGATATTCTCTTTATGGAGAACAGGACTCATTGGAAGATCTGTCTCTACTTGAATTGTCAGCAAAATAATTTATACAGCAAAGTGATAAATACAGTTACAAGATGCCAAGACCAGATGGTGCTTGCCCAAGGGTTCCAAAGGAAACTCGGGCCTGAAATGACCGAATTACTAATTATGCTGTGTAACTTCTCAGTACCTTGAAGCCAGAGAAATAGAAGAGGATTTACGTGGTAGCAGTTCTTAAAGATAGTTCAGCAGGATATCACAGTTCGGTGCCTTTTTAAAAAGTAAAAGACAAAAAAAAAGCTAACCAGATGGACTACCATCTTAGAGTAGCAGAAAGCCAGTGTGGCTTTTGCAAAGGCAATGGTGCAGCTCATATCTACTGGTGACTTTGAATGATTCGAGAAACAGAGAGAAGGGAAGTTTGGGACAAGAGAAGAGGGATCTGTATTATACTTCTGCTGTTCAGCATATTCATAAATGATCTGGTGAGAAGGATGTTGAGGAAGAAGGGAAAAAAAGATGAGAGCTGATTAGGAAGAATTGCAGCTTGTACTTCTGACACTGGCAGCAAAATGCCAAGTGAAGTTTGTTCCAGATAAATACAAAGCAGAGGGGTAATCTTTATTTGTTTCTGCACTGATGGGGTGCAAGTTAATTACTGCCACTTAAAAGGAAGAGCATGTGATAATTCTGTGAAAATGGAAGTTCAGTGTTCAACAGTGATCATATAGGTTTGTATGAGGGGCTTTGGGAAAGGAATAAAAAAGAAAACAGGGATAGCATCATGCCTCTTAATCCTCCACAAACTGATTACAGTGGGTTGGCACAAAGAAAGATGTGCTTTGAGATACATTGCAACTGGAAGAGCAAAGATGAGGCTGAAAAGAGTGATCAGAGAAAAGGAATGGATTCCATGCAAGGGATGCTTAAAAAGATTTGAACTCTTCAGCTTTGCAAAGACATGACCAAGCACAGTCTGGTCTAGATCAAGACTGATGGTGCCTCTCCCTCAGTCTGCACTGAGACCGCAGAATGCAGCACCACAGAGTGCTTTGAATGACAACGATTTACATGGCTTTGGAACCAAACAGATGGAATCACACGGGAAAACACTCAAATGGGCTGTTGGGCACAAAGAATAAAAAAAATACTTACTCCAAAGCTGTCAACTGAGAAAATACACTCGCAGAGGTATCAATGTATTTGCTCCTTTTACTCTGTCTGAGATACCTGCATGTGTCAGGCAGTGTTGGGCTCACTGAGTGTTTGATCTGAACCAATGCAGTTTCAACAGATGTCTTGTGGTGGGAGTAGAGGAGGAAGGAACACAGGTGAGTGTCAGTTATGGGTACAGAAGGTGGTTGTCTAGAAAAGTTAGTGTTAGTTTTTCTTGTCCATGTGTGCTTTACTGCCAGTGCCTGAAGACAGAGCCACCACGCCCAAGCAGAAGCCTCCCTTGCTCAGCGTGAGGTGCCCCACATCCCATCTGACATGCAGGAGGCGTCTGGGAAGAGAGGACACCAAGAAAAAACTGGCCCAAATGCAAAGCATTTTGCAGATTACACACGCATGGAAATCCACAGATCTACTATAATTACCTCAATATTAAGCCCTAATCTCATTTTGTGCAAAGTAATCTTGGGACTCGGTATTGCATAAGAGAAGTGCTCTCGTAAGTCGTCGTGCCTACAGATAGCAAAGATGGAGTCAGTGGGGGCAAATGAGCAAGAATGTTCTGTGAGGGGGCAAGGACAGCAACGACAGCCACGGATCCTGAGGACAAAATCCTGCTTTCTGCCCCCAAAATCCAAACTTTGCCTTCAGCCTTGGAGAGGGAATTGTCATGGTAGAGGAAGACAAGGGAGAAATGCTCGAATTAGTCTTCATCCCTGGGTTCTGAAATGGTGTTAATTTACTAATTATGTAGCAATAGGAAGATGAACAGTACAGGGGTGAACTTTGCAGGTAGTTGATCAGGAGCACCCTGCTAAGTTTGGTGTTATCAAAACAGGATGCACATTGACAATGTTAAGACAGTTTTGCTCATACATATTGCTGGTTTAGTTTTTAAAAAATTTGACTGAAACATGCGTAAAAAAGATCTTTCAGGAACCTTCTTTTGCAGTATTTTTCTCCTACCAAGTGTTGAATGTGAATTAAATAACCTGGCTTGGAAAGGAAATGAAGGCATCCGTTTTGTTCGCGCTTAAAAAACAGTGCAAGAAAGCCCTACAGATGAAATAAGAGAAAAGTAGTGACTGAACATAGAAAACAGAAGCTCCAAAATTTTGTAAAGTAACTGGGAGGAAAAAGGATCTCAAATAACTATGAAATTATGGATCTAGAAAGTTGAAATGTGGTGAGGCCTTGCCATGTTTCCTGCTGGGAGGCCTGCCTGCCTTTGCTTTCAGGCTGGCTCGTCCAGTGTGCTCTTGTCCTTGTTTCAGGCCCCAGCTTTGCTCATTGCTCCTTAGGGTCTGACAGAAGCATCCAGTTGTTTTCTTCTGTGGTGGCATCTCTTCCAGACTGTCCTTTTTGCAGTTCTGCTGTAGCTGTTCCTCATATGGTCACTTTGTGTAGTTTAATCATCCGTGTGCCCTGCTCTGAGTCATTTCCAGTTCATTTATAGCCTTTTGACATGGGGAGGATTACAGCTGCACACATCAGAAGATGCAATCATGCGATGGATTCTGACATCATCTTAATGGTTTCTGGTTTGTTCCTTTTCTCCTACTTCTTAATATTGGAATCTTTAAAATTGTGGCACTTCAGATATTGAACTTGTATTTTAAAGGAATTAACTATATAATCTTTTAATACTGTCCTTGGGTGGCAGTGATCAGCTCCCAGTCCGTCATTTTGTATGGGAGTTGAATCTGGTTTTTATATTGCATATCACTTCACATTTCTCTCTTTCAAATTTTATTGCCTAGGCACAGAGCCTGTTAAAGTTCTGAAATCCATCACAGTTAGCCCTTGCCTTTATTACCTCTATATCTTGACATCATCAGTAAATTTTGTTGTATAGCTATTTTTCTTCACTTTTTCAGGTCATTTATGAATGTTGAGGTGTGCAGGTTCCATGGGTGTTTTTCTGGGAGTGCTGAGCATTTCCTTCTGCCTTGTTTCCTATCTTTTGGCAGTTATTTATCTATACACAGGGAACTTCCGTCTAATCAGGTATTCTGATTATCTCATTAAGTTAAAAAAAAAAAAAGTTGAGTGATATTGCACACATAATCTGACCAGACTTGGTAATTGACACCTCTGTTTTGATATATATCTCCGCTCTGAAGATCTCTGGCCTGAAAATGGAGGAGGTTTATGTAATTTTTTTTTAAAAATAAAGGTCTTTCAGCAGCAGTTTGAGTTTGAAAGAATGCTAATATGCAGTAATAATAAAGAGAAGTAGGACAATCTTAATGATTATAATCCCATCAGACTAAGACATCAATCCCAGGTACAATAATGGAATAAGTAACAAAGCTTTCAGGAAAGAATTAAGGCAATGTCACTTAGCCTGGACTGGGGGAAATAGAAACAAGTGGTGTTAATTGTTTTAGTTTAGTTCTTAAGTGCAAGTGTTCATCTTAGCTTTCAGTTAGTACTTGACAGTAATTGCATGTCATTTTCAGTGAGAAACTAAGCCAGAACAAAATCAATATGAATCATATTAAATTTAGTAGAAAGAGGGCAGGTGTCAAAAGGCAAGAGGAGGATCAAGTGAGTCTGTATGTAGTGAGAACATGAAGGAGTTGGACTCTTGGGCTGTGTTTCTTAGTGGTCACCTGGAAGAAATGCAAAATGCCAGTAACGGGAAATTTGCAGAGGCTGAAGAAGTGAGGAAGTGACAAGGAAAACCTCATCGTTATGCAGAGAATGTAATTGACTGCTGGAGTGTGGAGCATGATATGAGATTCTCTGTTACTGCTATTTTAAAGTCAAGATGGTCTGCACTTGAATTAGTGCATGGAGTGAAATCTACTGGGGAATGACCAAGCAGTGGTTTGTTTGCATTTGAAACGCAGCTCAGGGTGTGGTTCTCCGATACTGTATGAATGGATTTAAGGCTCCTGCTCCTGGAGCTGTGCTGCAGCAGCCCTGGGGCATTTGGGGCTGTGATGGGCAGTGTGGGATGGAAGGTACACGGTGCTCTGCTGCTGGGCTCTCAAGGGCCCTCCTGCCTGAAGCACTTCACTGTGACACTTCTACCACTTTGTTACTCCTTATACCAGGAATAGGCAGTTACTGTCAAAGGTGTAAAGATAATTTAAAAAAAACCCAACCAGCTCTGTGTTAGGGTGCTTCAATCTGGAAAGGCTGTTATGTGAGCAGCAGGAAGAGGGTGAATGGAGGCAAATTGTTCACTCCCTTTCCATTTCTGAATTAGGAGGCAGTAAAAGAAACTAATAGGGACAATCTTGAATTTGAAGGAAGTGGCTTTACACAATGTGTAATTAAGTTGTGGGAACTCCCTCCAACAGGATGTTGGATGTACTGGAAGTTTACATGGGTTCAAAGGGAGTCTGGACAAGCTCATGGAGGAGAAATCTGTTTGAGGTTACCAAATTCATGGGAACCACATCTGACCCAAGAAAGCTCCTGAGCCGAAGGCTGGTGAGCATGCAGGGAGAAGCTTCTTGTTCATTTTTCCTCTTCTTCTTTAGAGCAAGAATCCAGTCCTGACCTTATCTGAAATGCCAGGCACTGAGATGAAGAGACCTAACTCCTAAGTCAGTGTCCCTATTTCCATGTACGTAGATCTGCAGTAACAGATGGTCTCTGAGTCTCTAGATGTAAGTTTAGGTGCAGGAACAAGTTGGTACAGTGGTCAGTATCCGTGTTGGAGCTGCCTGTGGGACACAGTGCTGGATGTAGAGGATGGCATAGGTCATGGTTTGGGTGTTTTAACAAAAGATAGTTTATGTATTCCTGGGAGCACTTGGCAGTGCTGAGGCATCATTCCTGTAAAGCATGGGCAGGTGCTTACGGGGAAGGAGAGCAAAGCTAAATGTTCTGCTCTTTCCTGCGGTGGTTAAAAATCAAGCAAATTTATTAGAATCCAAAACAATTTTCTTCTCTAAGAAGATGAATTGTGTGTTGTCACACAGGATTTTTACTGAAGAGGATGGCAAGGGCAAAGGCTGTAATTTGATAGGATGAATCCTACTTTGAGACTTCACATGATATCTCGGATTAGGCGTACTGTGTCCACATGACACTCAGCACGGATCTAGTGCTGACGGCTGATTCAGGTTTCCTCCAAAACATTGCACTGGCTGGCTTTATACTGCATAAGGGATCTCCTGGCCCATCACACCCATTACAGAGGCAGCATGAACAACACTCTGTGTCCTTAACAAAGATGTACTGTATGCCCATGCCTATTAAACACCTATTGTGTACTTTTGGATAACTCTTAATGACTGTATGAAATGAATCAGTCATTAAGGGTTCACTGGGGCTGACAACCAATGTTGCTAAGACCTAATGCAGTTAAGCTGACCCTGTTCCCAGTTCGGGTGATGTAGTACAAAGAGGCTTGAGCTGGTTATTTGTGGAGTTAGCTGAGACTTGGGCAGGTTTATTAGCTGGAGGTGAACGCAGCTACGCTGTTCCTGATTTAAAGCTGGCTCTGGAAATATACAGCTCTGTTTGCAAGGCGCTTTTTCCAAACTAGTAAAACATGCCAGACTTGAGCCTGGTTGACATGGGCTGAATGAACTGTTATCAGAAAGCTGAATACTCAGCTTGCCCTATCCAAAGACCTTCCCAAAGGACCTGTGTTCTGTGTTTAATCCCGTTAGATACTATGTGGACCTTCTGTGTCAGTTTTTCAATTGTACTTCAGTCTTACAAAAGAAAACTTCCATTTCTCTGTGGATTAAGTTTAATGTGCAACATCAGTAACGTGCCCTATGCTTTGCCAGCTTTGGAACTTTTTTCAAGTGTTAGATTTCATATGTAACCCTCCCAAAAAACCCCAGCAGATAGCTTTTTCTCGCCAACTGCTCCCACATAATGCTGTAGTTAGAAATAGGTCTATTTCACAGTAGTGTCAAACTGCTTTATGTACTGGCTGCAGTAAGGAATATAAATATAGCTATTTCTCAAAGGCCTTGTTAGCAGCACTTTAAATAATGTGGCTTTTTGGTTTATGAGTGGAAGTGTCCACAGGCAAACTTGCACGGAATTAAGAAAATCTCAATCATTACAATGAAAGGTGTTGACTGTCCCCTTGATAGAGGTGACCACATTCACGGTTTCAGTGGTTTTTTTCTGGTGACTTGGCATTGAACTGACTTTCCACCCCAGTAATGCTTGATTTCAAGTCATTTATGGTGTCAAAAGAGCAGATCACTCTGAGCTCAGTGTGTGTCTGGTTTTACTGTCTGTGTAGCTGTAGAGATCAGTTCAGACAATAAATAAGTGGTCACTTGCAGCATGTTTTGGGGTATGTACTTCTTCCAGGATCTTTTAGGAACCCTGTAGCAGAAACATGGGTTGTATCTGACTTTTATGTGATTGAGTCACGTTTTTCCTTAATTTTTTTCTTACTTTTATTTCAGTCCCAAGGCTGTTGGCTTTCCAGTTTGGAGCTTCTCTAAGAGGTGTATTGGGATCACAGTTTCTTTTACTTCACAACTATTGCTATGGAAGAGCAGGGCCATCCTGTGTTGACTATGTGGGGGAAAATGGCACGATAGCACAGATAGGCTTACATATGCTGAAGGAAGCTGATTTAAAGTAGCAGGATTAGCATTTCAGCAGCAAGCTACAGTATTTCTAATATTGTTTGTATATGCTTTCACTAATGAGAAGTGAGCAGCAAAAAAGGATTACAGAATGTATAGTTGCTGACATTTTCCTTTGGGACTTTGGTGGAAGAGAGGGTTGAGATGCTTGCCTGCAGATGGGCGATCTGCGAATCCTGGATTCTGTTCTAAAGGAGAGGTTACATCCTTCTGCCGTTCTCCTGCTGGCCTGTTTGCCTGACCTCTCCCCATTCTATAGTCAGAGTCTTTGGACCACTTCACCCACTCAGATGCTCTGTGTTCAGTGTCTTTCTTTCAGTGTCTGTGCACAGCTGCCCTAAAATCAGACCTGTTTGCTTCTGGGCTGATAACTTTGGACTCAGCTGCTTTGCCAGTTCTCAGTGTTGGTGCCCAACCTTGCTAGATGGCTAGAAGAAATCTGTGGGAAAAGCCTGTTCATCCCCTCTTGATCCCTGGAGCCTTTAGAAAACTCTTTCTTCCTCCCCCTCAGACTTAAACAAAAGTGAGTATATTTTAAGAGTAAATGCAGGTACTGAGGCAGAGGCAGTTGAGGGACTGGGACAGAGTCAGTTCTCCCCTGTGGTAGGTAGAGAGCAGGGCCTCACTGGTCAGGGTGGTGGACACTTGAGCTCAGTTTCTTCTTCTGGTCCCTCAGCCCGGCTCTTGTTCCTCCTGCTGCCCAGGGCAGGGCTGACTGGATGAAGGGGAAATGAAGCAAGTGAGAAGAGTGCCAGACTGTAATTCACTCAGCAGCAAACTGCCTCAGTGCTGTTTAGAGGAGTCAAGGCAGTCTGTCTAAGATTTCAAAACTTTTACCTTCCAACATTTTGGTTTTAAGGACTCCAGCAATATTAGGTGGAAAAGGATTTAAAGGCTGCTTCCCCTCCACCCGCTCCCGGCATTCATGCCATGCTGAACTGCTTCTGCTGAGTTCTTGCTGACATGCTACAATCCAGAGATCATTTTTTTTACAAAATTCTGCATTATGCGAAGGATCTGCCCATATGGCATAACATATCTGCCCATATAACATAAAGTTACTAGTAGTTAATTGGTGATTGAACTTAAATATAGTTGTGTTACCTATGTGATGATAAAGGGCTGTTTCTTCCATCAATTACTTTCTCCAGCCTGAGATCCAGAGAGAGACAGACAAACCTGGCATGTTTGTTGCCAGCCTATTCAACTTCAGAATGTCAACAGTGTGTCCACAATCCTCACTCATGCTGTGTGGCCTTGGGACCTGCGGGAGAGGAGGCACTGGAAAAGTTGTTTCTTGGAAAAATAAATAGCATGCTGAAGAGGCAAATTCCCATGCAGTAAACAGTAATACTTGGGGGGAGTATGTTTAAAACATGGGAAAAAGTATTTTCCCCATTTCTAAACTTTCTGGAGTATTAGGTGGATTCCCTTAACAAGCAGGGCTTTATGCTGCAGGAGTCTTGGAGCGTCACTGCACTTAGAAACAGCAGCCTCCTGTAACAAGGATATTAGTGTGGCAACTCGGCAAACAGGAGCTCCTTGTGTTGTAACCTCCTGTGATGTTAGTGGGATTGAGTAAATGATGTCTAAAGCTCCTGTAATACCTGGGAAAGACACTGGCCTAGGCTGGGGAAATGTCATAATTGAATCTCTTCCATTCAGATGAGTCACTTGAGTCATGTTATGAGAGTTTCCACTTTGAATCTAGCAGACTAGCTGGTTTTGAGAATCCTATAAATGCAAAGGTGGGAGGAGTGGTTCATTTAAGAGTAGGAAAAATTGCAGATCTCTTGCCTTGCTGCAGAAGACAGCACAAATTCTCCTAGAAGATCACTGCAGCCATTCTGCTGCACTAATTGGGATAAAATATTTCTTGCTCAGTGTTCTGTGTCCATCATCAGTGATGCAGTTCCAGCAGTTTTCTGGGTTTATTGGACTCTCCCTGCTCGATGCGTTGTGTAAAATGATAAATGTGTAGTACTTGTGTACAGTTACAGTCAGGTAGTAGTAGGTTTGGGTTTGGTCTGTTTGTTACACTCTCTCAGGTAGTTCATAGAGGTTTTTTAGCTCTAAATGTAGGCATGTTCTCACTGGTGAAAAGCTGTGCTGCAGCAAGTACTAAATCGTGTGTAATGTGCATCTTAAATGAAACTCTTTAGGCCAGCAAAGTGCTTTGGTTCCCACATACTGCTGGTACAAATTTGATGTATTTCCATGTTTCAGAATACTTGATGAAGAAAACCAGAGCATGTCAGAATGCAGCAGAAAGACCCGGCTGTTGTGAATGCTGTTAGTGTTGTCCTTGCGACACGCACCACTAAGATGTAGCTGCATTCTAACAATCCTTTTTTTTCTCTATTGTGCTACCAAGATGCTGTTTTTCTGAGTCTTTGCCAGACCTGACAACCCCTTACAGCTGCCCACTGGAAAGAAATGTATTTATTTTAGCTAAGAATAACTAGCTCAAACATGCTGATCTGTACACTGAATCCTCTAAATTAGGAAATTCAAGGAATTCCTAGATTAGGAAGTGTTCAAGGTTGGATGAGGCTTTGAACAACCTGGTCTAGTGGAAGGTGTCCCTGCCCATGGCAGGGGTTTGGAATTACATGATCTTGAAAGTCCCTTCCAACCTGAACAATTCTATGGCTCATTGATAATGATAAGTAGAAAGAAGTTGTGATGTTTGGTAACTTCCTTCTGAGGCGGATAGAGGTGTTTATCTGATGTTCAGAGCTGACATCCTGAGGTGTTTACCGTCTACCCAGCATTTATAATCTGGGCTACTTCTGAAAATTGGAGATTATAAGTGGCAATCTTTGCCTCCTGAATTGAAAATTTTATACAACACACTTGTTAGAGAAGGAATTGTTCTGTAGTAATGCTGTGGAAGGCAAAACTAAAGTAAAAAATATGAGGATGCCATGGGTCACCAAAAAATGATAACGTGGCTTTTTGTGACGGTCCAGAAGGATCCTCTAGAAGCTGGTGATGAGGGAACTTTAGTTCCGTAGATTTTGAATGTACTAGATGGAAGGGACTGTTGGGCAGGTTTGATATGTCCTGGTGATGGTCCTGCGCAGAACTCTGTGAGCGGGAGAGCCTCATGGGGTGGGTCCTGAGCAGTGGGAAGGAAGTGGTTAAGCACATCCTGCTGAAGAGCATCTTGGGTCCAAATCATGTCAACACATCTCAGGAAGCATTCAGGCAGAGAGTTTCATGATAGGCTTTTCTCAGGAAAAAGGTACGGAGGAGATAAAATAAAGCTCCTGAAATAATTTTTATGTATATATCCATAGATTTTTCAAACTTTTTTATGGAAGGATTTGTAGAAAGGTCTACATTAAATAATGGGTTTGGAGGTTTTTTTACACAATTGTAGTTTCCTTGCAGACCTTAGGCATAAGTATGTAGAAGGCCAAAGCATAAAATTCAACTGGCAAGGAACACTTAAAAAATAATCTGAGTGACGGAAGTATTTAGAGGAAGATAAAGGAAGGGTTGATCTGATAATCCATTGAAAAATACAGTTATCCGTAGGTGATGCCGAAAGGTCACCTACCCTGGGTTGCTATTGCAGGTAATTCAAGGCATCATGGGCCAGTCCCAGCCGCTGCACAGAAGGGAGAAGGAGGGAGGATAGCTGGGAAGGACAGGTTATCCCATTCCGTCAGCCACCCACTGTGTCTCCAGGACAGTTTCATCAATGGCCTAGATAATTATCTGGGAATCATTACTGCTAAACTTGCATCTGACAGACTATGATTAAGCTGGAGGACAGAGCTAGAACCTGAAGGTGGAATAAAACATCAGTCACTGTAAGGATAAATAAAAGCCCAGCAGTGGATATTCAACTGTGTGAAATGAGAACTACTCACTGTATGGACACCTGAATGAAAAAAGTCTGTGAGCTATCAGGAATTAAAAGCTGACTGCATCAACAGTGTTGAAAAAAGAAAAAGACACATAATTCCAGATTGGTGTTTAAGCAGCAGGGTATCCCAGAAGATCAATGAAATTAATCCTTCAGTTCTGGGCACTCTTCATAGAGCCCTAGGAGAAATACTGGATTCAGCTTTTGGGCTCCACGCCTCGGTAAATTTGTGCCAGTTGGACTCTGCCCAGAAGGGAGCAATGGGAAAGTCTAGGAAATATGATTTACAGAGAAGGCTTGAATAAATTGGCATTGTTTTGCCTGAAGAGAAGACTAAATGAGGGCATGTATTCTCAGCTGCACTGGGGAATGGGAATAATCCATTTCCTTACGGCCGTGAAAAACAGCATAAACAGTAATGGGCTTATATTACATCAAAGAAGGACGAAGGTACACACCGAGAGAAGTTTTCTCATTGTAAATATTGTGGAGCATAAGAGTAGATGGCTTCAGAAGTTTTGTAGGACTTGAAGGGCAGAGTAGCCAAAACTGACATTAAATAGAAGTTACAAGTAGTTGATCTTGAGTTGGTACGGAGGACAGCTAATTTCCAGTTCTGTAAAATTCATTGCTAGAAAGTATTCAAAACCATCTAAAATGATGGAAAGAAAACTTTTATAAGGGTTGGATCATTTAAAACCTTCCACAAATGTAAAAATAACCCCAAGTCCCTAAGGTAAATAACTTGTGTACATATATATTTGCAAAGTGAAAGAAACTCACTTTAGACACGGATTTGGATCGCTTGAGCAGTGGTGTCTGACAAGGCTGTCCTTGACCCTTGCTGCTTGGTGGGTTGAAATGGTACCTGGAGCATTTTCTGTACCTGGAGCAGAAGTACAGAATCTCTGTCTTATCCACTGGTTCTTCACCACCTAACAGTACCAAAGTTTGCTTTAGATGGTAGTTTTACCTTTTTGCTTAATTTCATGAGGCAAGAGAAGAGCTGAAAAGGATAAAATGTTTTTGTTGTGTCCTATAAATCTCTCCTGTGCTTCTTTGAGGCCTTCTCCCCTTGCCAGCAGCCCTGATCATCCTCATGGAACTTTGTTCTGGGTTTGTCATGGCAAAAGTTAACTCACAGGGTGCTCCTTCTGTGGTATTTTGGTCATGCAGTCATAGGTATTGTGGTGGCGTTGCTGTTTGCTTTATTTCCAGGAAGCTTCATGAGATGACTAAGCAGCTTCCCCTGGAGTGCCTTTATGTTATGGAGAAGAAAGTCATTATGGTTCTGTCCTCATTGCACTCCTGTGTAACCAGGTCACTCCCTAAATCTCTGGCTTGTCCCTGCACTGGTCACAAATAAATGCCCGGAGAAGAGAGAGCAGGCACATATATAATGCTGGTTTTGTTTGCTTTGCCAGATCCAAAACAACCATCTCCTTTGGCCCCACCCTGACTCCAGGCTTTCCTTAAACCTTTTCAAGCTTTTGTACTGCCTTTTTGAGGCCAGAGTTGCTTATGAGCAAGTAATGGATTTGTATGATCCTGATACAGATCGATACATTGCACAGCAGAGATCTGTGTGGAGCACCACGGGGGTCTCCACTTCTAAGTACCCCCTTCACTCACTGCAAGCTGCCAGCAGGCTCTGTTAACCTGGGAGCAGCGATGTCCAGGAAAGTGGGTTGAGGAGTGAGATATGTTCTGCCAAAATCCTCTGCAGAGTGGTGGTTGTAATCTGAGGAACTGGTTACCCTGAGATCCTTCTGTTGGTACTCTGACATGGCAGCAGGTGGTCCTCAGTCCAGCTGACTGGCACTTTGTAATTAAGACAACTCAGTGTGATAAGAAAATGTTACTGCCCTTAAATTGAAGCATCCTGTATGTGATTACCTGGAATACACTTCTGAGAGGGTGCCCTGGGACAGTGCTGCTCACTCACTTGTTATCTCTGGGTGCTCCTATCTCAGCCTTTAGAACAGATCAATAAATGCCCAACTAGGCCCTTCTCCTCTCCTTTCTATTATTCTTGCACCTAGTGGGCTCACCGGTGTGTTGATAAGTGCTGGGGAGTGTTTTTTCTTAAAAGGATGGGAATCTGAACTTACTCGAGTCCAGATATGTCTGTCTCTCTAATGGACATGAAGAATCATTTTAAAAGGTCTTATTAATTGAAGACTCTGGGTTTATTAATTATTAGCATCTGAGTTAAAAGCTGTAGCAGTTGAATTAACAAGTTGTTGTTTTGTTTTTCAGCTATGGCAGCCATTCGAAAAAAGCTGGTTATAGTGGGAGATGGTGCCTGTGGAAAGACCTGTCTGCTGATTGTATTTAGCAAAGACCAGTTCCCTGAAGTGTATGTTCCCACCGTCTTTGAAAATTACGTAGCAGATATTGAAGTGGATGGAAAGCAGGTATGTGAACCCTTCTCTTAAGAGCCAGAATGAACTGGTGTTTGTTCAGAATAACATGGACATCTCTACATTTCCTTAATCTGTGGTTAGCACACGTGCTCAGTGCTTATGTTGTAAATATATTTTTAAATATTAAGTATGTTCCTGTGGAAAAAAAATACTGGCCTTGCTAGAACGTGCTCATATCCAGTGTCTGTTTAACACGGTGCTTCTAACCATACACAAGCTGAGGTTCTAAAAGCCATGCAGTCAGTCTGAGTAAAAAGTTGCAGCAAGTGGGAAGGGATGGAACAATGCAAAGATGCTGAGGGCATGGGGCTACTGGCCTTTGGAACAGAGTCCCTGTTTTGATAGGGACTTGGTATTATAATTAACGAAGACTAATTCCTGGAGGGTTTTTTTTTCATATCCACTCCTGGCAACATGCAGCATCCTTCTGAAAACAGATGACAGACAGGTTGATCAAGGGGCTTGGTTTTTGTAGTGTACATCAGCATCATCTGTCCTGCTTGTCTGAAGGAACACAATTCTTAGCACCCAAGTGTAGCCACAGCTCACTGAGCTTCATCTTTAGTTTGTACTTCAGTAAATTAATCATTAAAGTATTTCATTTTAGTTTTAAATATTTTGAAAATCAGTTTTTAATCAGGGAGACCTCTTGAGTCCTTTAGTTTACCATACAAGCAGATGTGCCAGCCACCTGCTCTGAGGGGCAGCAGTAGGCTGCTCTCTGATCCCTGGATAGGTTGCCTTCTACACTTCTGTCAGCAGGGTGCTGGGTGATGTGCAAAACTGTCACTTTCCAGGATACTCCAGAAGCACACAAAGCAGGAAATTTGCACCTTGAAAACTCAGCTATTTACAAACCCTCTCATGCAGCCATGGCCTATGTCTGTTTGGGTACTCTAAGTACACAGAGCTGACTCTGTCATGGGACTGCAGGTCAAGCATGTGGCAGGTTTTGATGCTGCTGGTGCTGAGCTTCCCTGATTTGTCCCTGGCTATGACATTGCCTTTGCTCTGGGCTCAGATACAGTCAGGACATCTCTCAGTCCATTTTAGTTCAATGCAGCGACTAATGGATTGAAATTGCTCACTTTTGACTGGAGAAAAAGAGCTTTTTGAGCTAGTTTCAGACTTTGTTAAATTTGATTTCCTACTCTTGCAGGGATGGGTTGTTTGTGGATTTAGTCATGCTAGTTTGTGCTATTTGAGTCTAAAAAGAGCTTTTCTCTCCCATAATGTGAACCAGTAAAAGAAAATCTATTTTTAGACTAATATTAGGACATGTTTTTTCCCCAAGTGACAGGTTCTACAATTTCTGTATTGTATCTTAGACTCTAAGGACTATTGTTTGAATTATGTATGATACCCATTTCTCTCCCTTATCACCTAGTCTAACTTCCTCATTCCCTTCTGCCTGAATCTCTGCATCTCTGAATGAATGAACAGGGAGTCATGCCCTGTCAGCTATATGCAACCAGTAGCTAACGAAAAATATCATGAGCAGCTTGAGCAGTATCAGCTGATTTTATTTTTGTGACTAGAGGATGTATTTTACCTAAGCTCTTGGTCTTCAGAAAATTTGATTGCAAAAGTTTGTGGGAGAGCAGTGCATTAGTCTCTTCTGTCTGACAGCCACTTTTCCTCTGTCTTCTTAGAAAAGCATTACCAGAAATGTCCAGAAGTCATATGAAGAAAAAAAGGTGATGGTAGGAGATGTGGTTTTTTAGGGGCTGATTCCAGTGTCATGTGAGGGAACCATCAACATCTCTTTAAAAATATCAGCCTTTGCCATAGAATTCACATTTGCAACTGCAGAGGTGACTCTGAGAGGAGGAGCATTTCTGACTGAAATACAGAAGATTTTTTGTATATGTGTGCAACTTAAGGCTTTGTCTCTTCACAATTTAAACACAGTTGCACTGCACATGCAGGCTCACGTTTGGGTTCTAGTTCTGCCCATCTGTCTTTATCTGAGCTGCTGTGGACTTTTTTACTGGCATTTTTGAATGCAAGAGTTCAAAGAAGGCACCCACTCCATTGTGAAGGTAGACACATCAGAGAATCTTAAGCAAGAGTATATCTAAAGAGTTTGATTATAGTTTTTAATGTTCCTTGCTTTAAATGTTGGCCATTCCTTGTACAGTTCTAAACAATCCTATTGGGGTGTTCTCCCCTAGCTCCAGCAAAAGTAGAAATACCAAGAACAGTAAGTACTTTTCTTCGTAGTAACAAGCAGCTTTACACACAAATCAGTTTCATTAAATTTGTGCGCAAATAAGTACAATCTTGACCTTTCTTAGTCACTACAGGTTCCAGCTATAAACCCACTGAAAATGTGTATAATTTAGAAAGTATATACTTAGTCCACTTTCACTGAAAATTAGTATTTCTGGGATGCTTGTTAGAGTTTCCCAGCCCTTTGGAGCTGATACCCATCGATTCTTCTGTCTTGCTTTTCTGCTGGCAGCTTTTATGTTCTTTTAGAGAATTGACAGTGGTCATAGGTATAAAGAAAAGACTCATAAGCAGCAATAAGTTGATTTTTGGAGTTACTGAATGTAAAATTCCTAATAGGTCTCCTGTCAAAGGAGAACTTACTGTCTCCTCCTTTTGAGTGGCATTGACTGAAATATTTTATTCACTCCTGTTGAGTTCCCGGCTTCTGAATCAGAACTTCCCTGGTGAACTGACTGAGTCCTTATCTTCATTTTGCAGGTTGAGTTGGCTTTGTGGGATACAGCAGGACAGGAAGACTACGATCGACTTAGACCGCTTTCTTATCCAGATACTGATGTTATACTTATGTGTTTTTCAATTGATAGTCCTGATAGTTTAGGTAAGTAGATCTCTAACTGCATCAGAACCACTTCACTATATAAATATATTCCCCTTGGAAATTCCACTGTAGAATATATTTTCCTTTGGGAACTTCCCTAGTTTCGGAATTGGTGCTGGTTTGGGTGTGTAGTTTTTAGACATGAAGGAATTCTCCAGCAATGCTGAGCATCACGAGAGCTGCAGGAGCACTCTGCCCAGATTTTAAAAATTCTCTTCCCTCTCCACCCTTGCTGCTCACCAGTATCTGGGTGCCAGAGTCCCTGGGAGCAGTTAACTGCTTTTCAGGTGTGCAGCATTTAGAGGCCAGCACACCTGAGCACTCCAGGTGCAGCTGCAGAATTGACGTTTTGGCTGTAGTGCAAAAACTGGCTTCAAAATCCTTGTCTAAGTTGTTCTTTCAAGCAGGAAAATATGCCATAGTACATAACAGTGAACGTCTCTTCAAAAGCTGAATGGAATTTCATGATGGTAAAAAGGGGTTGTGCAGCCTGCAGGTACATCCACTGATGAATCTCAAATGTCTAAGAGCTTATGAAAGCACAGCCAGATGTTTTAGGCTGTTCAGTGCTTCCTCCTATATAGCATTTGTCAAGGTTTTGCTTTCAAAAGCCCTCAAGTCCTCCCTTCACTAAAAAAATAAAGCCATGTAGGGATGTGAGGAGGAGGTTTCTTGTGTATGAGAAAGAATTCATTCACTGCACATAGGGAGAAATGGCAGATTGGAAATTACTTACCCCAAGCCTTTGTTTCTGTGTATCTGTCATTAATGTGTTAAACAGTTCTGCTGCAGTAAGGGGAGAGCTGAGAGGAGTTGTTAAGTGTTGGCTTTATAAAAATAAGTGTGGTTAAAACTTAGGCTTCAGTGTTGTGCCCGTCTCTAGCTTCTAGTGATAAATAAACTGTTTCTCTTGAAGCAAAATATTCCATAAGCTTCTGCTCCAGAATTCTGCATGCTGTTCTTCAAAGTCCCTTATGCTAACCCTTGTCAGGCAGCTGCTGAGAGATGTTACATGTCCTACAAGATGTTGCATGTCCTTCAGCCTTCAAATTACCACAGACAGGCTTGTCTTTTTTGGTAACACCAGAACAGGTCTATTTGCTTCCTTATGAAGAGCAGAAGAAAAAAGGGCATTGGTGTGGATTATCCAAGCTACAATGACTCAGGCAGCATGTTAAAGCTTTAAAATAAAACTGTCCCCAGAAGTGGGGTTTTGTACAGTCATTACTCTTTATTTTTTTCAGAAAACATCCCAGAGAAGTGGACCCCAGAGGTGAAGCATTTCTGCCCCAATGTGCCTATCATCTTGGTAGGAAACAAGAAGGACCTGAGGAATGATGAGCACACAAGACGAGAGCTGGCCAAAATGAAGCAGGCAGGTTCCTTCCTGAGTCGTACAATAAATGGCAGAAGTGTGTGGTGGTTGTAGCAGAGCATTAAACAGGCACCCACAGCTGGCTGCCGGTTTCTGGGGGCTGTATGATCAACACCTACCTGTGGCAGACACCAGAGAGTATCTATTGCCTTTAACTGAGTGGAGATTCTCATGTTTAGAGATTTAGTCCTAGAAAAAGGCATCCTCAGCCATGAAAATGGCTGTATTGGGTTACTAATGGTCAGCTTCTCTCAGTGCTGGAGAGATGGATCCCTGGGGTAGAAAGGAATTGATTAGGGGACATCAGCACATCAGTGCATGTACTCTGGAGCTGTTTTTTGTTTGGTGTGTTCAGGATGTGAGAGCAAACACTTTTATTCGTGGGTGTTCCGAGGTAATAACCACAGATGCTGTTGCTCATTCCTGAGCATATCACAAGGTTTCATTATCTGATTGAGGCTGAAACCCCCAGCTTGGGTATGGGACTGCAGATGCTCTGCTCTGTCCTGGATTTTTTGCACCTGTAGCATATTTGGGGGTTTTATACAAAGACTGAGGCATTGATTTGGAGATTTGTTCATAGGCTTTTTTGCAATGGTAGCAAAGAATTGCATAAATGTTTCATCAGAAATGAGCAATCACTTGCTCAAGTTGCAAGAAGTCTTGCAGCTTTCAAGCTCTGAGATACCAGAAAACTGGTCGTGTCCTCTGGCATTTGATTTTTAACTAACAAATTCATTACGTGCACTTAATCCAGAATTTCCTTTGCATTTGTTGGGAAGTTGGGTGGGAAGGGGAAGAGCAGTGTGGATTTGGGCTGTTCTCACCTGCTGCTTTTGTGCTGTTGCAGGAGCCTGTCAAACCCGAGGAAGGCCGGGATATGGCAAACCGCATTGGTGCATTCGGGTACATGGAGTGTTCGGCAAAGACCAAAGACGGTGTGAGGGAGGTGTTTGAAATGGCCACTAGAGCTGCTTTGCAAGCCCGGCGTGGCAAGAAAAAGTCTGGGTGCCTTCTCTTATAAAGTGTGGCCAGAGGAAGATGGCCAAAGCAGCACCCTGCACTTGAGTAATTTTGAAGTGCTGTTTATTAATCTTAGTGTATGATTACTGGCCTTTTTCATTATCTATAATTTACTTAAGAGATTTAAAAATCGAGTCATCTTGCTACCAGTATTTAGAAGCCAACCATGATTTTTATAACAATCTGCATCAAATTCATCTGTGCACCCAAGGTTAACCTCAACATTCCTCTAACAAACCTTTTCTGCACTCACAGGATATGCCAGGCGCTAATTGAAGACAATTCTCTATCTTCTTTCTTCTCTCTAGAAAGAGAAAAAGCTGTCAACACAGAGGATTGGTCTGTAACTACTTTATAACTAACGTCCTATTCTAATTGAGTACAACCGTTACATGGCTGTATGGAATCGAGCGTAGCTTCAGTGCTATCACTTTTAGGAAGATCTGATTTTCATGGCTTGGTGTAAAACATTAGTTTGAAAATGTGATCACTCTGAAATGACCAAGTCCCATTCAGCTAAGGAAAAGTGAGGGTTCTGTGGTTTCATGTTAGTTACCTTTTAGTTACTGTGTAATTAGTGCCAGTTTAAATGTATGTTACCAAAAATAAATCTATTTACCCCAGCTTAGATGTAGTATTTTTTGTATAATTGGATTTCCTAATACTGTTACTTGTAACCTCTGCGTTAAGGTGTTCTGGGTTTTTTAAGAAACTGTATTTGAAAATAAAGTCCGATGGAAAGCAGCTGATCCTCTTCCCCTGTTCATTTGTAAGAGTCTGACCCATTTGAATGAATTGAGTGGTCTGCACACCCAGGAGGAGTTTTTTCCATGACGTGCTGTAGGGATGAGAAAAGACAGCCTGCTCACACTCAAAGCTTCTGAACTGTTCAGTTGCCTTAAATTCATTGCTGGACCCAGTTTCAAAACTTAAAAAAAAAAAAAGAAACTTTTTGTGTAAGTTTGGTTACCATGTAGTGATCAGACTCCTAACCTGTGAACTTCTTGCTGTTCTGCAGCCAACTAAACTCTTTCTGTATTTTCATTTTTCCAAGAACTAATAGAATAAAGGCAGTTTTCTAAGCTCCCTGTATCCTGGTGTCTGTATTCCTCACTCTAGGTTTTTGTCCTAGCATCTGACAGCCTGAATCAGAAATACTATTTTTGATAAAGCTGAGAGAGAATTCGCTGAGCAGTTGCAAGTACTTTAATAGTTATTTTTATTTCCCAGCAAGGGATATCCATCTGCTGCTCGCAGTGGTTTCCAAATGCTGCAGCAGAGCTGAGGTGCAGTATCTCACCTGGCTCCTGCAGTGAGCAGCAAAGCTTCCCAGGAGCTTTTGATACTCAGCGAGATGAGAATGCATCAGTAGAGTTGGGTTTGTCAGTCCTGAGCATGGGACTAGAGGAGCAGGAGGAGGCTGTGTAGGAGGAAGGGAGGAGCAGCTGCAGTGTTGCTGTGGGAGCATGTGATGGTTTGCAGCAGCCAGGCTGTGCTAGAGCAGCGGCAGAGGCTGCACGTGGCAGGGTGTTTGCCATGGCATTGCATGAGGGATGCCTTCAAGCCCTGCAGCACGGGTTGAGCTCAAGGTGTGGGCCCTGTGCTGCACCCATGCTGGAGAGCTGATTGTGCTGCTCCGGGGGAGGAAAGGCCAGGGAACAGCAGTGGGCATCTCCATGCTCATGCTCGTATTTACAGCAGCTGCTGCTGAGCTGAGAGCCTCCTTGCTGGGCTGAGTAGGAGGGAGTCCAGTTGCTGATGACAATCCATGTATGAGCACCTGGTTGCATCCCATAATGGCCTACAAAACACCTGTGCCACTTTTTTTTCTTTTTTTGGACAAATCCTAGTTGCTTTTCCTGCAGCAAAGGAGAAACAGATCCAGCCGAAGGAGTGCCCTGTACCTCTGGTCCTTCTTCAGCCACAGAAATCCAGAGTGAAGCGTCTGACAAGCCCAGTGATGTCACCCACCCACCCCACCCTTCCCTCCTTCCTCTCCTGGGTGCTCCTGGTGCTGTCCTCCCCCTGCAGGTTGAACAGAGCAGGAAGTTCTCAGCTGCAGCCATGGGGCCGCCAGGGAGGATTTAATTTGCTGGCCTGTTGACAAGTTTAGTCACTCATTTGCAGTTCCCTTTTTTGGGGGGGTATTGCAGTAGAGCAGATCTGGGGATTTTCAGTCTTGCAGGGATGTGGGGTTGCAGTCTGCTATGGCCACAGTTAAAGCACAGCTCTTATAGAGGCTTGCAGTCAAGTTGTGACTGTGTATCTGGTGCTGTTCTTCAACCCAGCAGTGACTGTTAGCCCAGTGTGACTCCAAACTTTTGCTGCCCTGCACCAGTATGTTATCAGACTTCTGCTTTCCTGCCTTCAAGGGCTGGCAGCCTGACTCCCTCTTGGGTTCCTGCCACATCTGTCACCTCTGGAAGCCACATTTGCTCTGGATGAAACCAAGTTGAGGACACAGATGGCCAGACCTGACTTGAGAAATGAAAGCTCAGCACTAATGGAGAGTGATCCAGGAAGGCAAGGAGCTGTGGAAGAGGCAGGGGAAAAGCGAGGAGCTGAGTGCCAGCCCCCTGGGCAGGGGAGGGAGTTCAGTACCAGGAATGGGGACATGATGCAGGCAGGAGGCCAGAAGGTGTGGTTTTGTGGCCTTTGTGATTACTCACTGCTGTTGCTGTTAAACAGCAATTTTTTTACCTTGTTGGGCAACTGTCACTTGTCACACACCTCAAAAGGGGTCCCCTGAACCCATCTGGTCCCCCTGGAGCTTCTGGCACTCCTCTGGATCCCAGTTCAGCAGGCTGCACAGAATGTGTCCAGGCACAGGCCATAGCTCTGAGCCAACAAGGAAGTTCATTCCGTGCCTTAAAACTTGCTCATCAAGGAAGGGAAAGCCTTAACATGTGCTTCTCTGGAAAGGGCAGGGCCCCCAAAGTAAACCCCCCTTCCACGAGTTAATTCACTGGGACCAGACAGAGGACTGAAGGTGCCAGTTTGAGTGGCAGCAGAGATATGGCCCTGCGCTAGAGGTCACCCTGAAGGGAAATTCCTCTTCTTCAGAAACTGTGGCTCGCTGTGCCCAGGGGTGGGTGAGGAGGAGACTGTGTCTCCTGTAATTAATTCAAGAGCAAACATGGATCATGTGCCTCTGTTCATCAGCCGTTTTCCAGCTCTGATCTCTCTCAGGACACTTGTCGTGGCTCCTGCCATCACTGCTGCAACACACTGCAGGTCCCCAAAGATGCAAGATAATCAGGAAAGTCCCCCAAACTTGCCACAGCTGGGAACTGGAGCTGTTCCAGTTCCCAGTCATTGGGGCAGGTGCCAAGAGTGGCTCAAAGCAACCCCTCAGATCCTGCAGTCACCTGGGCACCCAGAGCAGAGAGGCAGCATTATGTGGTGCCTGTTAGTGACAGCTGGCATTTCGTGACAAGTCCCTGCTCCCAAGCATGAAAGAGAGCAGACAGCAGGGGGGGGCCTGAGCGCATCCCCCCATGCAGGGGCCCAGGCTGCCTTGGCTGGGGGCCAGGGCTGATAAGCAGCTGTCTGACCTTGGGCTGTTGTGAATGGAGCTCACTTGGCGCAGATGCTGGCAGGAGCCTCAGCAGGGGCTCCCTGCTTCCCCCTGGGAGCTGCACTGGAGCTGAGGCCCTGGCTCTTTGTTCTTGCCAGGCTGTGCTGCTCCACAGTGCCTGTTAGTCCAACCCATGACATGGCCACAAGGCCTGACCCCGACCTGCCTCTTCACCCGGTGCTCTGGGAAGGGCAGTGGTCCACAAAGACCTGTGGAGGGACAGCCAAGCCACTTGCTTGGTGTGAGCACAAGAAATAGCCCAGGTCACTTAGGGCTGCCTTGAAACCGTGCGGGAAAGAGCAGTCAATACTGCATGATGTAACAGTCCTGAAAACAGCCTGAAGCAGCTAGGTGAGAAATGGAAAAGTCAAGGATGGGGAAAAGCAACTCCTGAAGTTGAAGCAGGAGCCTCCTTCTCTTTATCTAGTGAGGACATACCAAGCTGTAACCCTGTGTGTTGACTTTATCAGCCTCAAAGAGGTGGAAAATTATTAGGAGTCTGAAGAAGGGAATTTGTTGCCCCTTTTTCTTGTTCCCCTCCCGTTCCTCTTCCTGATGCACAAACTGAAGGTGTTTCTCTCCCCAAAGCCATGCTCGGTGGCAGTGGTGTCCTCGGAGAATGCTGCAGCCTTGGTGACGCGGGTGGCCGTGTCACTATGAAGGCTGGAACCCCTGGGACCACTCTGTGTTTTACTGCTTTTCCACAGCGTTTCCGAGGATCGGTGATACTTCCCTGTTAGCCGTGGACTTTAAAACCACCCCGCTCTGNTCTTGGGGCTGTCGGCGCGGCCCCTGGGCGCGGCGGAGCCGCTGTCGCTGGGCTCGCTGCGGGGCAAGGTGCTGCTGGTGGCCAATGTGGCGTCGCTCTGAGGCACGACCACGCGCGACTTCCTGCAGCTCAACGAGCTGCAGCAGCGCTACGGCCCCCGCGGGCTCCAGGTCCTCGGCTTCCCCTGCAACCAGTTCGGTCACCAGGTAGGGCGGGCGGCGGGCCCGGGGAGCGGGGAGGAGCCGCCCGCCCCGGCAAGGCTCTCACAGGCCGTGCTCGGGGCGGGGTTGCCCTTGTNTCCAACCCATGACATGGCCACAAGGCCTGACCCCGACCTGCCTCTTCACCCGGTGCTCTGGGAAGGGCAGTGGTCCACAAAGACCTGTGGAGGGACAGCCAAGCCACTTGCTTGGTGTGAGCACAAGAAATAGCCCAGGTCACTTAGGGCTGCCTTGAAACCGTGCGGGAAAGAGCAGTCAATACTGCATGATGTAACAGTCCTGAAAACAGCCTGAAGCAGCTAGGTGAGAAATGGAAAAGTCAAGGATGGGGAAAAGCAACTCCTGAAGTTGAAGCAGGAGCCTCCTTCTCTTTATCTAGTGAGGACATACCAAGCTGTAACCCTGTGTGTTGACTTTATCAGCCTCAAAGAGGTGGAAAATTATTAGGAGTCTGAAGAAGGGAATTTGTTGCCCCTTTTTCTTGTTCCCCTCCCGTTCCTCTTCCTGATGCACAAACTGAAGGTGTTTCTCTCCCCAAAGCCATGCTCGGTGGCAGTGGTGTCCTCGGAGAATGCTGCAGCCTTGGTGACGCGGGTGGCCGTGTCACTATGAAGGCTGGAACCCCTGGGACCACTCTGTGTTTTACTGCTTTTCCACAGCGTTTCCGAGGATCGGTGATACTTCCCTGTTAGCCGTGGACTTTAAACCCACCCCGCTCTGCGCATTTCACTGATCAAAGCCCCCCGAGCCCCTCAGAGCCGGCCCAGACCGACTCTCCGCCAAGCCCGTGAGGCGCGGGCGGGCCGGGCGGGGGATGATGTCCGGGCGGGGCAGCTCTCGGGACGGCGGATGGTGGCTCGGGGCGGGGTCGGAGGCGGCTCCCGGCGGGANTGTTTCCTTAGGAAAACTGCACCAACGATGAGATCCTTCCCATGCTCGAGCACGTTCGTCCCGGCAACGGGTACAAGCCCAATTTCATCATGTTCGAGAAGTGCGAGGTGAACGGGAAGAACGCGCACCCCCTCTTCACATTCCTAAAAGAGGCGCTGCCCTTCCCGCACGATGACCCCTCCTCGCTGATGACCAACCCGCAGTACATCATCTGGTCCCCCGTCTGCCGCAATGACATCGCCTGGAACTTCGAGAAGTTCCTCATCGGCCCCGACGGCGTGCCCTTCAAACGCTACAGCCGGAGTTTCGAAACCATCAAGATCCAGGACGACATAGAGTTGCTTCTGCAGAAGGTTGCCTAGAAAGTTTTCTGCCCTTTCCCCTTGCTGTGCACCTGCCAGTTTTTCTCGCAGGGAGCTGCTGCTCTGGCAGAAATCCCAATGTCTCGTGCAGGTTTTGCTTATGATGGTGCATCTTCCAAATCCTTGAAGTGTGCTTGATGTTTTCAAAAGTTGCACGGGAATGTTTGGGAAACTATGCTGGGGCAAGCAGCTGTGAGTCTCAGTTGCTTACTGTGATTCTCTGAATAAAAAGTTGTGTACTTTCTTTAAGGCTGTGGCTTGATAAATCTGGGCAAGTTGGGTAGAACGTGGTGCACGTGTTACCTGTTCATCAGCCCATGTGGGGGCTCACAGGGGCAGACCTGGAGCACTCAAGCATCGCTGTGCAGTCAGGCTGAACTAAACCAGGGGCATGAGCTCTGCAAGCTGTGAATCAGTACCCTGTCCTGCCCCACGTGTAACGACCCTAGCAGAGCAGGAGGGTGGCAGGGAACAGACAGACCTTGCCCCACTGCTCTCTGGACCTCCCTTGAGGCTCCCCTGCAGAGGGAACACACTGGCACACTGCCAGGGGGTGATTTTACACTGCCTGATGATCTCCCTACGTGGCTACCAGCAACAGGCCACAACAGGCTAATAACTGCTGGGGCAGGGAGATGAGCGATCCTGCAGCCTGGGGGGACCTAGACCAGGAGCAGCACTCACTGTCCTTCCCCTTGTCTCAGAGTCACTGCCCCCTCACTACCTCTACCCCATTTTGCATTAGTGGTGGCCCAACACAGATCCTCATGTGCTTGCCCAGTCCTGTGTGGGACCTGAAACACCTTTGTGCATCCCCAGCACAGGGAATCATGTGACAAACCAGTTTGTTCATGTTCCCAGTGCATTCAACCACTTGGCCCACAGAAACTGTGCTTTGCCTCAGAGTGTCCTTGTTGCCCTTTGGGCACAGGAATTGTACATGACACTCCCAAGTGCAGATGTGCCAGGAAATATTTTTTTTCTTTTCACTTCTTCCCTAAGTTTTTTGACTCCTGCCAACCATGGAGCTGAGAAGCACTTCACAAGGAGTTGCTACAATAGGACCCGATGATCTTAGAGGTCTTTCCTAATCTTAACTATTCTATGATTCAATAATAATTCTGACATATTGTCCCTCCTCAGTAATCCTGGTTTTACAGGCTGCTGCTAAACGGCTGGAATTAGGATTGGTTTCCCATGGGAAATCATGAGCATGTGCCAAATTTCACCTGCCATCCTTCTTCCCAGTAGCTCAACTTCTTCTACAAGAAAATTTTCACTCTTTAAATGGCTCTGTGAGCACATTTTTATTACAAGCCACTCCTCACAAGTCCTTGTAGCACTGAGTATAAACTTGGGGTGGGACTGAGGAGTCCTAACCCACACTAGAAACTTGGGCTCTCCAGGGGAAGGCATAACACTTTCAAGCATTAGTGCTCTGTTTTCATAATAAAAACACTCAGGATTTGAGGGTTTGGTGCGGGTTTTTTTCTTGTTTGTAGCTTTTCACTTCACAAATTCACAGTTGCTTTGTTACTATACCTATGTTCAAGGATCCCTCAACATTGAGGAGAGACTGGGTAAATCCTCCAGCCAGCACCACCCTGCTTGCTGCTACCCCTGAGTCATTGAGCTTTGAACTCAGATTGCACAATCCTCACCGGGCTGTTTCTTAAATCCCAGAACAGCTTCATAGAAAAAAAACAGGATGTTTTCAGCAGCTATTTAAGCTTTGCAGCAGATGATGCATGGTGTAGGGGATTATTTTTTCAGTTAGGTCTACTTCCCTCATAAATGCAGGATGTCGAAATAGGTGGAGAGTACAGGGGATCATGAACAGCAGGAACTCAGGGCGCTGAAAAATCTTTCTTAATGTGAGCTGTGGCACTTCCTCATTCCTGACTCGCCAAACTTGAGCCGTTTGAGAGGGGCCTCCTTTGTTCCTAACCAGCCTCTGGCTCTGGGCAAGACCCACAGCTACAGGGAGCAGACCCCAACACCTGCTACTGTTCCACTCTGTTAAAAAGGGTCTCTCACCGAGCCTGCTGGTCAGAAAGGCACCTTGCACTGTGCTTATTCTGTGCCTGTGGCCAAGGGATTTATTTACCTTCTGGCTGCTGGGACTGTGCTAGCAGAAAAACAAAGCAACATCTCCAGAACAGCTCCAGCCATGCCAGAAGCAGTACAGTGACGTGATTCCAGGACAAACATGAGCCATGCCAGCAGGAAAATGAACAATCCCGGTGTAAGCACACCAGCAGGAGCTCTGCAGCGTGGCTGAAAGCTGCCCAGCCTTGTTATTCCCGGTCTGGTTTCAGGATTCCCTGGAGCAGCTGGCTCTGGAGTCCAGTGTGCTGTGGCACAGAGGCCACAGACTGGAGCTCTCCAGCAGTGACAGGGACAGTGGAGCATGGTCCCCACACCAAATCTCACATCCAAGCTTCGGCTGGTGTTGTGAAGAGAGGAGGTGAATGTTTCACCACAGGCAGCAGCTCTATGCTGAGGGGAGACATGAAGAATCCCAGGCGATTCCTCAGGGATCATAAACCAGCCCAGTTCTATTTCTGTAATTTCTGTAATTCCAGAGAGAAACAGACTGACTCACAGGGAAGCCTTAAAATAAACCTTAAAATAAATACTACTTTAGCACAATTGGTTGCTTCTGTGGCTTGAGGATGTTGTCCTTTCAACATCTGTCTGTCACATCTGCACTCCTACACTGGTTTTTTCTACCTCTACACTTTAATTGCAAACACCTAATCCCTCTGTTAGTGTTCCTGCTTTTCCATTCTTCTGAACATCAAAGTTTCATATGTCCTCTCCTTCCTAGAAACTTTGTCCCCTACTTCTCCCCCCCGCCCAGTGATTTATTTCTTCCCCCCTTTAGCTGCTGATAGTTGCCGCCAACTTCTTAAATATTTAAACGAGTTCAAATACTTGAAGCTGTCGGGAGTGTTAACTAGTTCCAAGAAAAATTATCCTTCCTGGCCCTATCACCCTCTCCCAGATTCCCTAGAGTTCTGCCCACCAAACCCAGGACCATCTGCTGAAACCCTGGCTGATGAGATGTGGTGCTCAGAAGTGAACAGAAGTGCCATCAGCCTGAGTCTGAGACCTTTCTTACTCAGCCTGTTCTAGGTTCTTCCAGCTATTTAAATTCCCTTTCTCCTCGGCAGCTTTCAGTCACTGTGTTTGATCATTGCCATCACCAGGCAGGTGGGGAACACCTGCCTCCAGCCCTGTGGTACCTGAGGGGGCTTTGCTGCTGTCAGTGCCACTTCCACACCCATCGGGATGAGCTGGAGATCAGGGCAGGAAATCAATGGCTGAAAGGAAAGTGCTTGAGGAGACAGGAGAACACAGACACCTCTGTCTACAGTGAAACTGTAACAATGTAATTCCCTTGTATTGAATCAGAAAGGCCTGAATTACACCATTTAATTGTTTACCACACTTTCCATGAGGAGTCAGAAATTCATTAGCAGAGTAAGGTCAGCCACACAAGCACTATCTCAGAATAGCTGACTCATTTTAAAAACACACCCAGCCTTGCCATAATAGGGTGTGTTAGAGCCCGAAGGGGCCCTGCCCTCTGAGAAAAACTGAAGTAACAACACTCAGCTCTTTACTGGAAGGAGAAAATGGTCCTTTCAGTGTTAACTGAATGGACTTGCCCTGCTGTCAGGGAGATAAAAGGCTTTTATCAGGTTTCCCTGGTTGCTGCAGCAGTTCCAGGCTGGCAGAGCCCACCTGCCCTTGGTGCTGCCAGAATGCTCCTGGCACAGGCAGTCACAGCACCCCCACATCATCCCTGCTTTTTTTGCACATAAGGCAAAGGGATTTCTTTGGTGCCTCAATTCAAGGCAAGTTTTTTGAATTCCAAGTCCCCCCCTTCTCAAGGACAGGCTCCCTGAACAGCACAGGATACGCTGCTCGAGGAGCAATGCCTAAATCTCTTTGAGCAATTCTGTCCTCAGACAATTCCCAAACTCCTGAGCACTCCCCAGTCAGTCACACACGCACACGTTCTCCCGTTTATTCCCGTAACAATTTGAAGTCCAACGCCCTGACCAGTGTGCTCCACCTGAGAAAATGGAGCGTCTAAAACTGAAACCACAGTCCAGCCAAATGGTTCTGCCACCTGCTTTGTCAGAGACTGCCCTGAGAGACAGAAAATTTTTATGAACGAAAGGTTTCAGCTTGGGTTTGATCTACACCGAGCCATAATTCAGGGAGCAGATTCTTGGTGAGAAAGTGAAGTACACGATGCCTGGAGAAGGGAGCAGTGGGCTGGCAGCAACCACCCTGAGCAGGTTTGGGGAAGGCTGGGCTGGTGCTGCTGCAGAGGCGGAAGGGAGCAGAGTGTTCGCAGAAGTGTTTTTATNGCAGCGGGCGGAGCTGGGGCCGCTCCTGGCCACGGCCCTCCGGCCCGGCGAGTCCTGGTGAGCACACCCGCGCCTTCCTTCCCTTCCCGTCCCCCTCCCCTGCGGGCGACGGGGCCTGCGGGCCGGGCCGCCCCTCCGCTGAGGGGCCGCGCCGGGCGGTGCCGTGTGTTGCAGGTACCTGGTGGAGAGCCGGTGGTTCAAACAGTGGAAGAAGTATGTGGGCTTCGACAGCTGGGACATGTTCGGCGCCGGCGATCCCAACCTCTTCCCGGGCCCCGTTGACAACGCGGGCCTGTTCCCGGGGCCCATCGACAACTCGGGCCTGTTCGGCGGTTAGTGCTGCGTGTGGCGGGGCCGCGGCTCGGGCTCGGCCGGTGAACTTCCCCGCGCTGCTTTCGCTTTCGAAGCCGAGTGCTGCAGAGGGCACGCGGCCGCACCGCCCTGTTCGTGAGGGGACTAGCCGGGCTCTGCCTCTCTGGGAGCGCTGGTGTTTCTTGGTGCCCTGGCAGTACGTGTGTGGGTTTGGAGAAGAAAACGTGCTGTTTGATGCCCTGCTCTCTGCCGTTTGTTTCGCTTTTAGATCCAGAAACTCAGAGTTTAAAAGAGCACCTCATCGATGAGCTGGATTACGTGCTCGTGCCCACCGAAGCCTGGAACAAACTAGTAGCGTGGTATGGCTGCATAGACGGGCAGCAGCCTATTGTGAGGAAAGTAAGTATGGCTGAATCAACTTCTTCTCGTCCTGGTTTCATCTTTTGGTCTCCATCAAACTTAGACGGTTTGTTTTGCCAGATGTCAGCTAAGGCAGGATTCTCAACAGCTCTTTGGAGAGAATAACGTGATGTCTTTTTGCCTTGTCTGAAAGAACAGCTGCCTGTATTTCAGCTGAAACGCCTAAATGTTCAAGGCTTCTGAGTTGATGGTTTAGTTGGGGCAGGGACCCTGAACCTTGTTCTGGTTATGATTCTTTGGACCAGTACAGTGCTTTTATATTGCATGGAGTAGTTTGTACTTTGTGGACAAATGCAAGTTGTTGGTCAAACTTGTATATCTCCCTGGACAGAATGGGTCTTTTAGTACAGATGGATTAGGGGCTTCTTCTGGAGTCTAAGGTGATTCTTGTTTTCTTTTCCAAAGTTGTGTGATTCTAAAATCTTTATAAAGAGATAGAGATGTGATTTTTGTCCTGTAAGTCATCTTTTTGGTTGAGAAATGAAGTCATGTATGTATTCTGAGTACATAACCTGTTCTGGAAGGTGAAATTGGCAAGTTGCCTTTTTTTAAAATTTTTTTTNCTCCCTGCAGCCCCCGTGAGGACGCTCAGCGATCCATCTCCTGCACCCCCCAAGCGCCCTCACGATGTCGCCGCAAGATGGCGGCCGCCGCCATGGCGCGCGCGGCCCCACCCACCCCGTCATGGAGCGCGCGCGGGCGGGGCGGGTCCCTCCCACTCGCCCAGCGCGTGCCCGNAGATCCAGAAACTCAGAGTTTAAAAGAGCACCTCATCGATGAGCTGGATTACGTGCTCGTGCCCACCGAAGCCTGGAACAAACTAGTAGCGTGGTATGGCTGCATAGACGGGCAGCAGCCTATTGTGAGGAAAGTAAGTATGGCTGAATCAACTTCTTCTCGTCCTGGTTTCATCTTTTGGTCTCCATCAAACTTAGACGGTTTGTTTTGCCAGATGTCAGCTAAGGCAGGATTCTCAACAGCTCTTTGGAGAGAATAACGTGATGTCTTTTTGCCTTGTCTGAAAGAACAGCTGCCTGTATTTCAGCTGAAACGCCTAAATGTTCAAGGCTTCTGAGTTGATGGTTTAGTTGGGGCAGGGACCCTGAACCTTGTTCTGGTTATGATTCTTTGGACCAGTACAGTGCTTTTATATTGCATGGAGTAGTTTGTACTTTGTGGACAAATGCAAGTTGTTGGTCAAACTTGTATATCTCCCTGGACAGAATGGGTCTTTTAGTACAGATGGATTAGGGGCTTCTTCTGGAGTCTAAGGTGATTCTTGTTTTCTTTTCCAAAGTTGTGTGATTCTAAAATCTTTATAAAGAGATAGAGATGTGATTTTTGTCCTGTAAGTCATCTTTTTGGTTGAGAAATGAAGTCATGTATGTATTCTGAGTACATAACCTGTTCTGGAAGGTGAAATTGGCAAGTTGCCTTTTTTTAAAATTTTTTTTGAAATGTGTTTTTAGGTGAAAGATTTTTTGTTTTTATTTTAGTCTTAGGCTGTTGCACTGACTAAATTGAGCAGTGCCAGTCTGTCGGGTTCATTAAAAGACTGATCACTACACCAATTGTTGATATAATATTTGGAATCAACATCACTTATGTTTCAGTAGCACTTTGTTGTAAGTAAGAGTTACTCTGAGGTGTGCAGGACCTAAGAAAGTGTGGCACCAGAAGGCAAATAAGATCAGAAAGTGCTGATCAGTGGTACTGGAATGTTGTCATCTAGTGTGGGCTAGAAATTGTGTGTAGTGAGAAATTCTGATGTCTTCAGGACTGATGAGTGAACCCAGGATCGCCAGGTGACCTCAGGTTCGCTCAGCTGAGTAGATAGAACTCCCGTGTAAGCAAGAAGCAGGGGAGGAGAAAATAATTACAGCATGCAAAGGAGATGTGTCTCTAGAGAAACACGTAACTTCTTAAGGAATTGCAAGTCTGCACTGAGAGGGAGAACTCTACTGTTACTGATCAGTGCCTCTCCAAGTGAGGGAACTTTCCTTCATGAACTGGCTAATTGCTTTCACAAAACCTGGCATGTTTCTGTGTACTCCCTTTTCTGAAAAATGTAAACGTTGACAAGAGATTTGGGAGCTTGGGGAAACACTTGGGCTTAACTGCATAAGCCTTTTGTTGGGGTATCTGATGCTGCTTTCAGTGCTGTAATAACAACGGGGTTGAGCTCAGAGCTTGTGCTGATTTACAGACCTAACATGCCAGGTTATTCTGGGTCCAGTTAAGAGTAAATTTTTAAAGTTTTGAATTGCTATGAAACTATCAGTCTCTATTGTTAACCTGGTAACTGAAGGGGGTTTTTATATTTAAGAAGATGCTAAAATATAGCAGAATAGTGGGTTTGTGGGATATAACAGCCTCTTACAAAAATCCAGTGGGTTGGTGAGACACAGAAGCTGCAGTGCTGCACCTGAGTTGAATGTGGGCAGGATCTGGTTACAGTATTCCCCAGATAGCATTAAAAGTCAAGCACTAAAACTTGTGGTCCTTGAATGCTTTAAGCCTTTTCCTAAAGATGGAGCAGGCTGTAATTCATACATTAAAATATCCATGAAAGTAGGATCTGGGAAGTGATTTTCAGGCAACTTTATGGTTTTAAAAGATATTTCTTCCTTCTCTGCGTCTGATGATGAGAGCTAAGTGCAGGAGGATTAGGTTAGATTTATTTGTGGTTCAGGTTTCTTTTGCTAGTCTCAAAACATTTTTTTGGACAGTCATCTATAGAGTTCCACTGGAAGGATATGAATGTGCTTCCTCAGCGGCTGAGTTGTGCTGAGATTGCTGTCCAGTGGCATGACCTGAGTTGTACTTTGGCAAAGAACAAGGAAGCTGGTCAGATGCTGTTTAAAAGACATCTGCAGGTGATTAGAGACTCCCTTCCTCCATCCTAATGGACATAATGATCTGATCAGGAACTCCTTGGAAAGAATTCTTTTAATTTCTGAATATGGCTCTTATTTGTTTCTAGCTACGGAATACTGGACAACAGGAAGTCACCTTCAGTGACATTTATTCTGAAAAAATAAATGGAAAACTTTTGGCTTGGTTTCTTTTCTTTCTTAAAAAGAAGTCTGCTCTGCCTGTCAAGAAGCTGTTTAAACAGGGAGCTTTACTTTCTGTTGTAATAGTGAAGTACTGAAGATCTTTCCAAATGTGTTTGTTAATTATTTACCTTTGAAGCACCTTGCATATCTATTATAACCTTCTAAAAGCAACAGTCCTCAGAAGATGGAAGCATAATTTACTGGAATTGTCGCTATAAGTCTAGGTCTTAATTTCTTGTTTCTTTCTAAAGCTGGGTAGTTTTTTCTGTAAAATGTTAGATGTAGATCATACCAAGTTTGGTGTCACATGAATAGAATGGAATATTTCAGTTGGAAGGGACTTAATCATCTGGTCCAACTGCCTGACCAATTCAGGTCTGACTGAAAGTTGAAGCAAATTAAGGGCATTGTCCAAATGCCTCTCACTGTTACTCTTAAAAATTATACCAGCTTTTTCAATGAAATACAGTCTCAGTTTCAGAGGCTTTATAGCTGCCAAGAGCTGTGGAGAGAATTGAGGTGTGGGGTTTTCTTTTTTTTCTTACCTCTTCTGTTACACTGCAATTGTCTCATAACTCACCAGTGAAATGTGCTTTTCTTTCTGGCATAATGTATTTTGTGATTGGTGGGTGAAGAGTGTCCAGTCTTAGGGAAACCTTTTTTAAAATATCCTGGAAGCTAGTGGCAGGAGTAAATGTACCTATTGGAATATTCTCCTAAATGCAAAATTGATTTGAAAAGTACTCTGAAGTAAAGTAGTGTCATCAAAACAATTTCAGAGGTACTTTTCTGTCCTTGCTAGGAGACAGTAATGAGGCAGATTCTGTGTACCATGCAGAAAAATAATTAGTGCTTTGGTTTGCTCTCTTCTGAAAGAAGAGATTCTGTTCCAGTGTTCCAGCCTGATTTCCTTCTTTATATGAAACTTAGCCAAAGACTAGAGGCAAAAATTTATTTTTTTTTTAAGAATGCTTTGTGTGATCAAATATGTTTCATGGGTACTTAGCTGACACTGTTAGTTCAACTGTGATGATGGACCTCTGGAACTTTGCACTGTGGAAGGAAAGCACTGGGATTTCCCGTTTTAAAAACCAAACAAAACCCCCCAAACAAGCTGGTGTCTGAATCTAGGAGGAAGTCAGTGTTCAGTTTATGGCTTGACTTGCAATGCTCCAAAAGGCTCACAGTATTTAGAACTGTGTACTTCAGAGGACTGCTCAGTATTGCAGCTTTGTGTTGCTTTGTTCCCTGTGTGCAGGTGGTGGAGTATGGGCTCTTTGTGAAGCACTATAAGGTTGAGGTTTATCTCCTGGAGCTGAAGCTGTGCGAGAGCAGCGATCCTGACAATGTCGTCAGCTGCCACTTCAGCAAGGCAGATACTGTTGGTAAGTAGTGCTCTGATAGATGAAGCTGTGCTCTGAGGCTGTCTCAAGAGGTAATCTGTACCCTCCAGACTGGAGCAAATCTGACTTTTCTCTCTCTCTCACTGCTGTATTTTTCACATGTGAAAATGCTGAATATCAGCTGTCCTGTATCTACATCACTGAACTGAAGAAAGCATCTGTCATGGTTTGACACTGGTCAAACACCAGGCACCCACGAAAGCCACTCATTCACCCTCCCCTGTCGCAGCTGGGCAGAGGAGAGACAAAATTAATGAAGAGTTCATGAGTTGAGATAAGGACCGGGAGAAAACACTCCCAAGAGCAAAACAGGCTCAACTTAGAGGTATAAAGTGAGTTTATTACTAACAGAGCCCGAGGAAGATAACGAGAAGTAAAAATCAGCCCTTACAAAACACCTTTCTTCCCCCAAACTCTCCTTCCTTCCCACCCATAGTGCAGGAAGTCAGGGCATGGGAGTTTTTGTCAGTTCATCACTGAGATTTTCTGCTTCTGCTCTGGGAGAGGATTCTTTCCCCTGTGAGACCATGGGGTCCCTCCCATGGGAAACAGTTCTGCATGAACTTCTTCAGTGTGGCTCCAATCTCACGAGCAGCAGTCTTGCCAAAACAGCTGCATGTAAGTCCCTCCCACAAGCACAGTCCTCCCAAAACTGCTGCAGTGTGGGTCACTTTTCCAGGGGTGCAGTCCTGCAAGGACAGGCTGCTCCAGCCTGGGAGGAGGGCCCTCTCTCTCCATTGGGTCTTCCACTGGATCACAGCCTCCTCCAGGCATCCACCTGCTCCGGCATGGGCAGCTCCCCCACAGGCTGTGGGTGGATCTCTGCATCCCCCGTGGGTCCCCATGGGCTGTGAGTGCATCTCTGCATCCCCCGTGGGTCCCCATGGGCTGTGGGTGGATCTCTGCATCCCCTGTGGATCCTCATGGGCTGTGAGTGGATCTCTGCATCCCCCATGGATCCCCACGGGCTGCAGGGGCACAGCTGCTTCATTGTGGTTTCACCACGGCCTGCAGAGGAATCTCAGCTCTGGTGCCTGGAGCACCTCCTCCCCCTCCTTCTCCACTGATCTTGGTGTCTCCATGTTGTTTCCCTCACATGTTCTCACCTCCTTCTCTTCTCTGACTAGGAAAAAACAGTGTGCATTTTGTTTTGATTTTCTTCTTAAATATGTTATCACAGAGGTGTTACCATCTCCAATTGGCCCAGGCTTGGCCAGCAGCATGTCCATCTCCAGAGCCATCTGGGATTGACTCTGCCAGACACGGTGGAAGCTTCCAGCAGCTTCTCACAGAAGCCACCTCTGTGGCCCCCCTGCTACCAAAAACCAGGCCATGCCAAACCAACACAGCATCTTTATGGGCAACATACCAGTAGTAACTGAAAACTTGAACCTGTGTTTTCAGCTGAAGAGAAGTTGACCTTTGGGCAGAAAGTTCTCAAAGCGTTCCGCATGTTACTGGTTTGAGGGCTTTGACAGCCAAATACATGACTGAAAATAGAAGTTTTTCATTCCTTCAGACTTAACATTAGACAAACTATATGAACAATTAAAACTTCCATAATATGTTTCCTACTTGAAGGATGTGATGTACCTCCTTGCTGAATTAATGTCTTAGTGTTTTTTCAAAAGCACACGTGTTTTAGAAATTTTGGTGGTTTTTTTTTCTCCTGAACAGCTACCATCGAGAAAGAAATGAGAAAACTATTTAATATCCCAGCTGAGAAAGAAACCAGGCTATGGAACAGGTATATGAGTAACACTTATGAGCAGCTCAGCAAGCTGGATAGCACAGTGCAAGATGCAGGGCTCTATCAGGGTCAGGTAAGGCACATAACTTTTTTTTTTTTTCTTTTTTTTTGTTTCATGTAGTGTTTTTGCTGATGTGTTTTTTTTTCACTTGCTTTTATGTACTTTGAGCAAACATTGACAATGGGATTTGCTAATGCTTTTGCAAAATGTGTAACAGACTTGCAGTTACCTTTATTACCTGCACTCTCTTTCAGGTTGTTTTAATAGAAGTGAAAAATGAAGATGGCACGTGGCCTGGACAGCATTGCCTGGCAAAGTAAGCAAGCATGTTCTAAAGGTTTCTGTTATTTTGTGCAGCTTGTTTGCTAGGCTTTAGTGACCACATGTTCTCTGTGAAAGCCTGGTTATCACTGGCTGTTGTTGCTTGCTTTGTTTTGGTTATTTTGAAGGATAGAAAAATCTCAAATATATTCTTCAGTGGTTCTGCTGCTGGTTTCTTTTCCTAGCAAGAGTGTGTTTTAAAGCCTGTTTCAAACAGGTTGTGTGAGGATTAAATAGCTTAGGGTTTCTATAGTGCTTAGGAGACAAAAGTGCTATTTGTGTTGTACTGGTCTACTTGAAAAACTACCTCTGCACAGTGAAACAAATAATCTGTCTTTTGCTGTTGTAGAATAGAAAGTATCTTGGAGTATGTTTCCAAACTTGCCTGTAGTGAATGCTCTGAGTTCTGGTAGTTTCCCTTTAAAAAGGGTATAGAAATAGCTGATCAACACCCCTCCCACATGAGACTATTATAGAAGCCTGTAAATATGACACACATTCTCTCAGTGCTGTCTGATTTAGAGAAGAGATGGGTAACTGCAGGGCTTGGTGAAATACTGTGTGTATGGAATGAATGGTGTAGAATGGAAGTTGCTTGCAGTGATAAGGAACTGCTCATATAAAGTCTTGCTACAGAAAGAATTTGATGACTTCACCTGTCTGATGCCTACTCAGTTCCATCCCAGGGGCCATCAGGCTTGGTATTGATACAGAAAATGCTTTTCTGTACAATACAGTTAACTTACAGAACTTACTGCCAAGTGATCTCATTTGAAATCAAGATGCACTAGTGTTAAACTTGAAAAATTGATCAGATAGGTCAGTGAAATAATTTTGAAACAGTACTTTGAGAGATCATACTGTATAAATTAATCAGGAGAATGCCCATGGGATTACAGTGAATTTTCTGTAGGAGTATCATGTGAAAAGCAACTAAACAATCATATCATGTACCTGGTTGACAGTTCGGGAGAGGCATCTGTGCATGACCAGATCATAACCTTTTTTTTCCACATGAAACAAAGCTAAAAAGGAGCTGTGTAGCATTCTCAGGTCTCAGAGTAGTCCTTTGTCAACATCTAGTCTGATATGTAAAGACTTTGATTTAACCTCTAGTGATACATAAATTAAAGTGGTTATTGGTATGTAGATTAGTGTTTTTAATGACATAAAAAGACTTACTTATTATAGCATGAAACTTACTAAATTTGCTTGATGCTGGTAATGGTGGCTGAAAGAATTGTATTAAGTGATACATGCAGTATTATCTGTTCTTTTGTACTTTGTCTTATGCTTCATCCTATCTCAGGCAGACTTTTGCTTCAGTGTTCTATCTCTCAGCTGCAGAAAATACATGGGGAACTTAATATTTGGAGTTTTTTTCCTGGGCTGCATCACTTCAATGCTGAAAGCTTGTTAGAGAGTTTTTCCTGAATTTAGAGTTTTGATGACATAAACCAAACAGGATGTAGAGCTCTCTGCTGTTGATAGAGAAATGGTGAGCACCTGCATCACTGCCCAATTGCCAAAAGAAGTTCTGGAAAGTTGGGGGTTCATATCCTTCCTTCTTGCAGAGCATCTGTGCAAAGTGACCATGGGGTGGGTGGTTCTGTGTCATCAGGATTTTTCCCCACCATTTGCTGCTTGTCAGAGGCACTGGCCCCCTACCAGAGGAAATAGCTTTTCCACAGGTTTGGCAGCTGTCCTTGTGTTTCCCCAGCCATCAATCTGGCTGACACTTTACAGGAAAAATGCTCTTAAACTCTACAGCAGTACTTGGATGGTATATTCAGCCTATGCTTGGCCACTGCTGTTTGTTAGTTTGCTGCTCCCTAAAGAACAAAATACTTTCTTCTTACTGTAGTTTGAAATTGCTTTTACTTCTAGACAAGGTTTCGGAAGAGAGAATGGATTATACTTATTCTAGGAATTTCAATATTAGAGGCATACTTTGTTTCTGAAGAGAGATTATGCTAATGGCTCTGTGGAACTTAGTACTCTTAAATTGTTACTTACATGACAATCAAAATCAAGTCCTGGTCTAGCAGAATTCCATCGCAGCCCTAGCACACGTTTATTTATTTATTTATTTATTTTTAAATCCTGGATATCATTTCCTTAGCAAAAGCAAACAAGTTGTGTTAGATCTTTAAAAATACCACCTTTTCCATCAGGTATTATGTTTGAAAACTGGGGTGAAGTTGTATTTAGCATCTGCCTGGTAGCTATCTGTCTCCCTTTGCAATATGCAGCAGTAAAATACCTTTTGGTTCTTTGGTTGGAGCTAGAATTTTCCTGCTGTTTCCTCTTCCAGCTCCTCTGTTTACTCATGACACTGTGTGCTGACACTGTGATTTCAGAGGACCCCTTCAGCAGCTAGGCTAAATATTTTGTGTGCAGATCTTTATTCTGTGAGTTTGAAGTACTTGAATTTGCAGCAGATGCCAGGCTTGCAGAGGAGCCCTGAGGATGTAAAATAAGTTACAGAGGCTTTTTCATGTAAGAACTTTCTAAATAAGCATCCGTTACAACCTCTGCCTTGTCAATTGAATGGAAATCCCAGCTAATCTGGCTCTGACAAAAACTTTTTGTCACAAAATTCCTATTTTATTTTTAATTGTTGTTTAAAGGAGGAGGACTGACTGTGCTCTGAAGATGGCCTCAATTGAACTGAAACACTTTTTCTATCTCTGTCTTTCAACCACTTGAAAGCCTTTCACAGTTTTTTTTCAAGTTGTTTAGTTTAGGAGATTTTTTTACTTAACAACCATTAATTCAGAGTGGTTTGATTTTATCCTCTTTATCCTGTAAGTCTCCAGATTTCTCCTCACTTGCCATTTGTGTGGGTTTTTGACAGGTTTTATAGCAAGACATGAAGCAGCTGTCTTTACCTGCAGATGGGGGCAGTTGTGCTTCAGTATTATGAAGTTGTGTTTCAGTGGTAACCCACTGAGTAGGCCAGAACATTTTGGAAGGTTCTGGGTCACGAATTTCAAAGAAGAAATATTATATTTCTCTTACTGCAGAGCAAGGTCTTAGAGCCTTCATTTCTGAGGGAGCAGAAGTCACATACTGTGAGAAATGGCAATGGAGGGGGCAGATGCCTTTGACCACTCGAAGTCTGCATATCGAATTCCACAGAAACCCTTTTTGTGGCATTGGGGATAAATATTTGGCAGCCAGGCCTACTATTGTCACCTCTGTGTAAGAATGAGGCAGTCTTGAGAGCCTGCAGTACTTTGGGGTCATTAACAATCACTTTCCAGGTTTAAAGTGGGAAGCTTTCAGAGAAAAATGTTTTTCATAGCCGCTCTCTGTGTCCTTCACCTGGAATCAGTGGCTGCCTTTGTGAGCATCTTGTGAAATGGAGGGAGGCAGCTGTCCTTAGTAAATCCTTCCTTCAGTTGCTACACATAGATGAGTAATTTCTAAAATGTAGGAATATATAGAATTCTTTATCTTCCCAAATATATTTGATTTCTGGTTTTTTAATCTACTCACATGGGAAGCTTGTTAACCTCTCTTACTGTTTTACTACTTGCATGAACCTTCCTGATTTTCTAGCAGGAATTGGCTCAGGATCCTGCATGACTTTGTAGGTAGACTTTTCCCCACTCTGTGACTTGTCTCTTACCTTTGCTTTCTGATCTGTTTTTTTTCTTCCTTTGTAATTCTTGGCTTTTTTTGTTTGTGTAGGATGCTGTTGAAGTACTTGGAACTCTTTAGTTGCCATGTGACTCTTGATGAAACACTGTCTCTATGCTTCTGTTGGAAATCTTGAAATCCCTTGGGAGGTTGTCCTCCTTTTTCTTTTTCACCAATAGGTTTTCTTCATATAATTTTCTGAGTTTCTCTATTTTCTCTCTGAGAGATGACAGATGTCAAGCAGGGATGCTCAGTTTTCAAGTCTAGCATTTTCTAGATTGCTCCCCTCTGCTTTTAGATAATTCACTACTTCAGACTTTTAAAATGTGTTATTAATGGATTTATATGCTGTTGTTAGTTAAATTATTTTATTCCTGACACTTGAAACCCACACATATGAGCATGAGTCTGATATTTGTTGTTCAGTCTAGACCTTCTGTTTTCCCATTGATACTACTTTGGTGTCCAGGTAATCTTGAAGTTCTTCCTTCAACATGTAACGACAGAATATTGTGTATTGTCCCAGAAATGGTTATCTCAGTTATTCTGGTAGATCTCCTTCTTTCTAGGATACTTTCCAGTATACTTTTTGGTTGTGCTGGCTGGTGAGGTTTTTTAGCATGCTTCAGGTTTTGACTGTGTTCGGGGTTTTCCAGTTTCATCTGGAAGCTCCTTTTGTAACTTGTTTACTTTTGTATTTATTTTACTGCTATTCTATTTCTAACTGTTGAGCCTGTCCAGCTGTTCTGCCTTGTCATGGCCATTATGGCTTGTTCATTGTTGTATAGTTTTTTCCCCACAGAGTTTTTCCAGCATGTTTTTTAGTACCATCTGAACTATGAATATGCATTTTTAGTTTGTATCATTTGAAAATGAGGGCCACAATAAAAAAGATGAAATGGAGAAGCTGAAGCTTGAGAGCTCTCTGCTCTGCTTTGGGAGTAGTAGCCATTGTTTGTGTGGCTGTTGGTGTTCTGCACCTTTTTGCTTTTGGTTTTGTGTGTTTATTTGGGCAAAGACGGAGAGATTAGACCAAATCCCAGTCAACTCTTACTATAGAGGAATTAATTAGTGTCAAAATTATTTATTTAAGCTTATTAATGTAGTACTATCTTGTAGTTTTGCTTTTTTTTTAATGGAGCTGTCTATGACAGGACACTGTGGAATTTTAGTGCCATGTTGGTTACCTTCTTCTTGATTAATGTTGTGTTTGAATAGATGGTCTGAGTTTGAGGTAGGGAAAGACTGACCTGGTCACTTTTTACTACAGGTGGAGTGTTTTGTAGTCTTAAGATTTGGGGGGTTTGCTTGCTTATTTCAAGGTGGTTTACTCATAAAATTAAAGCTTGCTTCCCTCTCACTCACTGTCTGAAATGCTACTTATTGCTATCTGGGACCCAGATTTGCCTTTAAGCAATAATTGTTGCTCCTACTTCTGGTACTTTTTTCCCTGATGATTCTGTTCCAGACAATTGTTTGGAAGTGTGCTGAAACAGATCAAGCCAGTAAATTCTGTGTGGGATAACTAACTGTAGCTCAGCAAGTCCTAGGAGTTTTGTGGGAGGTGTGGCTGGGGATAAAAAAAATAGTAGCACTGTTTCTACTTCTTTTTCCTTTCTCCCAGATCAAGCACTGCAACTAGCAGAACCTTTACTACCTCTTCAAAATCGTCAGCAAGTTCTTATTCCTCAGTGTCTGCCACTTCTGTCATTACTAACGGTGATAGCAGTAACTCCTATGGACTGAACAGCTCCCACCTGGGCAGGGGGTAAGAGCAGGAATGTTCTTTTTGTTTCATCACCCTTCATGTGAGTGATCCCATGCGTCCTTGCCTGTATAGAAAAGAAGTGTGATGGTGCCCTAGAGGAGTTGTACTACTCTTGTGTACCTGTTTATCAAACTTTGCTTTTTGAAACCACTGCCTTCTGCTGTTCTTGCTTACTTGCAAAAGTAGTGCATGTTCCAGAGCTTACTAACTGCCAGAGCATTGCCCGTTTTTTGAGGTGACTTGGAGCATGAGGGAAGGGATTATATTTTTTGTCTGTCTGCCATTGTGGTAGAGGCCTTTCCAGGTACAGATTATAATTTTATTATTATTTCTAAAAGTGTATTATATAGATACTTGCTGCATTAGGATAGTGTGCTGTGTACTTACAGGCAGAGGAAGTGAACGTGTTATGAGCTGTAAATTAATAATAGACTTTGTAAGGATTAATGTTTCCAAAGTTAGCATGTACTTTTCACGTTTCCAGTAATCAGTGTTAGCCCCTATAAAGCAGCAGAAGCAGGTAGCCTGGTTAAAAATTTTCAGTAAACAGTTTTCTGACTTGTATTTGCTGTGACTTTTAAGCAGTATTGAGACTTGACAAACTCAATGTGTAGTTCACTGTATTGTCTTTTTTTCCAGAGGTTCTGGATTTGTTTGTAATTCTTACAACTGCAGGGACAGTGCTTCCCTGTCACAGCCTGGACTCTGTGGACTCAGTAACCTTGGAAACACCTGCTTCATGAATTCTGCATTGCAGGTAAGAATTAGAAAGAACCCTCATTGGAATCATATAAAAGATCAATCTCATACATATTGTGGATTAAAATCTGTGAAAAGAAAAGACTACTTGAATGTGATTCCATGAGGAGACTACACCTCAAAAAAAACCAGACCAAAAAATCATGTTCAGTTTGGCTTATGTTTAGCACATTAGTCCTATAAAATGAATTACAGTATTAGGAACTGAATCTGAAGTATGTGGCAACTGAAACAGCCAGGGGAAGTTGTATTAAACAGATGCCTGACTGTAATATAAGGTCCCAGTGCTGTGCCCTGCCAAAAATGGTCTGACGTGGAGGATGTTTTGACTTGTGTGGGCTGAACAAGTGACAGGAGCAGGTCACTGCGTGCAGTTCTGGGCCTGTGTTAAAGATCGGTGAAAAATTAAGAGCATGAAAAGCCATAGGAAGGGTTCAGGGTCGTTGTGCAAAGTGTTAAGGTTGAAACAGTGATGCAAAACTAATAATTATTTCTTTTTTTAAAATCTGATTTCTTAATATTGTTTGTTTTAAAGAATGCAGAAACTTGTTAAGGGTAGTTTTCTGCTAAGAAGGAGGAACAAAATATGAGACAAATTGTATGAACTTTGATTTAAGGAATGGACAAGCTTCTGTTGTGGTACCAGTGCTATGAAATGACTTCAGTCACTCTGTGATGGCTTTGAAATCTGGAACAGGTCTTAAAATAACTGTAATGCTTTATGCATGTGGTGTTCAGGACACCACAATAAATTTGGGCTGCACTGCATTTGTTCAGCATGACTTTATTTTCAGTTGTGTCATGGTAACCTTAAGCCACTTTATGTTTTCTTGGACTTAGCTAAGAGATAACTTGAAAATTTTTTATAACCAAAGTGACTTAATTCAAACATACTTAAATCTTAATTTATCATGCAAACTAGTCATGTTAAGGACCAGTTACTTTCTTTCTTGTATTTACCATTATGCTTTAATTTTCTAGATAGCAGTCTTTCAAATGCAGATTTCTGCCTTAATTTTTTCTTTTCTTTTGTTTTACTAAACAAGTTCTCAAGTCTCACCAGTTTTGTTAACTTGGTGCATTTTCTGATGTGAAAATTGATTTTGTTGTTTCATTGTCACATGTAGCTATTGTCCTGTTGCAGTAAATTAATTTTCCAAATATTTTTTCAGTGCCTGAGCAATACTCCTCCTCTGACTGACTATTTCTTGGAAGAGAAATATGAAGCTGAAATAAATCAGAACAACCCACTGGGGATGAGGGGAGAAATTGCAGAAGCCTATGCAGATCTCATTAAACAGATGTGGTCTGGGAGACAGTCTCACGTGGCCCCACGTATGTTTAAAGTAAGTGTGTCATGTTCCTGTAGCACAGTTCTGGGACAGAAGAAACAGTGAAAGCTAACGTGCCTGCCACATATCTTGATGTTATGAAGGCAGTGAGGACAGAATTGCTCCAGTGTTTCATGTTTTGTATAAATGCTTTTTGAGGTTACAGGGAGGAACTTGCTAGTGTTGTTCCTCAGAGCTGGCTGCTGCTCTTTAACGTTGCTTAGTAAATGACCTGCCAGCGTGAGAGCTGTTTGCAGATGAATCAGAATGATTTTTGCTGCAAAACTAGGCAAGGTCTTATGAATTGCCAGCTGTGTGCGAGAAGATGTGCAAGTTACAAATCTAAAAAATTAAATTATGAAATGAAGATCAAAACGCATCCACTTGTCTATGTTTTTGTTTATTGGTGTAATGTTCTCATTGCTTCAGTGTGAGGAGCTGCTTTCAGCTGAAATATTGAAAGTAGCTGGGGGAATTGTTCTGGCACCTTTTCCTGCATTAGCATCCAATTCACCATGGCCTACTGCCAACAGAAGGTAGCGGGGAGCTGATCTCTGCGAAAACCATGACCTGAGTGTTTTATATCCCCTCATTCTTGCCTTTGTGTTTCAGACCCAGGTTGGGCGATTTGCTCCTCAGTTTTCAGGATACCAGCAGCAGGATTCCCAGGAGCTCTTGGCTTTTCTGCTAGATGGCTTGCATGAGGATTTGAACAGAGTGAAGAAGAAGCCCTACTTGGAGCTGAAGGATGCCAATGGCAGACCTGATTCGGTACAGTGCCCTTAACTTGAGGGTAGGGCAGGTGGTGCTTCCCAGGGCATTTAGTTGGGTTCTGGGGCACTTCTTGGCCTTCCTGCTCACAGCCCACACTGCTTCCTACATAGCAGTGTCCCTGGCAAGGAGAACCTTGTCATGCCTTGTGGCATTCTACCTAAATAGAGAGAAGTAATCCTCTTTTCAGGTTTACCTGATATAGGCCCAGTAAGTTTCTTGTGTTCAGTTTTCTTCCTGAGACTAAAAGTCTCGTGCTAAGAGCAGCCTTTGATTGCACTGAATAGAAAAATGCCGGTTACCAGATGCCCTTTGGTAAGGAGTTAGTAAGTTGTCTTGTGAAAGTCTTCAAGGAATTGAAATTTGTCTCTTTTTAAACTGCCTTTGTGAAACATGGCCATCATTTTCCTAAAAGAAAAACCTCTGTGTGTTTTTCTTGAAAGCTGTAACTGCAGTTGCCTTTCCGAAGCAGGAGACAGCAGGCCATTCCTCATGGACGGTGGAGCATACTTGATTGTTCTGAAGAGCAGCATGTGATCCTGTCGCTGTCCCCTCAGCTCCATTCATGGCATTGTGTGCACCAAGGAATACCTGATCAAAGTCAGCTAAAACAGATAGATTAAATTTGACTTGATGCAAGGCCTTGATTTCAGTGAGAAGAAATCCCAGTGTGTTATGCTGGACGTACTGGTAGTACCCCTTCCCTATGAAATTGACCTATCAGTATCAATTTTCCAAGTTTCCTTTGGTCCTGGTGCTCACCTCACTGTAGAAATCTTTGCAAGAAGTAACTTCTAACATATTTTTAAAAATGTTTTTTATAGGAGGTGGCAAAAGAGGCATGGGAGAATCACAGGCTGAGGAATGATTCCATCATTGTGGATATTTTCCATGGTCTTTTCAAGTCCACCCTTGTTTGTCCCAAATGCTCTAAAGTTTCTGTGACCTTTGATCCTTTCTGTTACTTAACTCTCCCACTGCCCTTGAGGAGGGATCGTCTCATGGAAGTCACCCTGGTATATGCAGACCCACAGCGCAGACCTGTCCAGGTGAGGCATGTTGAAGGCACGAATTTCTTTAAGTCATCTGAATTCTTTTATGTTTCAAAGTTAAGACTCTTAAAGTAATCTAAAGGATATTGATGTCCACCTTTGAGTGAGGTAGTATGAGTTTTTTAATGAAAAATCTGGGATGTGAAATCAAGTGACTTTGTAAAATCTCCGCTCATGAAACTAAGATCATGGTCAGCTGGAAGTGGCTTCCGGCACTGAGAAGACCTGTGTGATGTGCTGCTCCCTGAAAGCAGCAGTGTGCTTGCACTGTCATGTTTACCTTGTGTCACCTTGGAAGATGTAAAGATATAACTCATATTGTGTCCTGGGGTGCACAGCATCACCAGCCTGTCAGAGGAGGGGACTTTCCTGCTCTGCTCTGCACTCAAGGGCTGGGGGCAGTTTAGGTCATCACAGTATAGAAAAGACATTGAGACTGTTCAAAGAGAGCAGTGAGGATGGTGAAGGGTCTGGAGGGGAAGCCTTATGATATCATTTGGTTTGTTCAGCCTGGAGGAGACTGAGGAGATGGACCTCATTGTGATCTTCATTACAGAGGGAAGCAGAGGGCAGGTACTGACCTGTTCATTGTTGTGACCAGTGACAGGACCCCAGGGAAATGACCTGAAGCTGAGTCAGGAGAGGTTTAGGTTGGATATCAGGAAAAGGTTTTTCACCCAGGGGATGGTTGAGTACTGGAACAGACTCCCCAGGGGAGTGGTCACAGCACCAAGCCTGTCAGAGTTCAAGGAATGTTTGGACACTACTCTCAGGCACATGGTACGATTGCTGTGGTGTCCTCTGCAGAGCCAGGAGTTGGGCTTCATGATTCTTGTGGGTCCCTTCCAACGCAGAATATTCTGTGGTTATGTGATTCTAAATGAGTAAGGCCTCTGAATTTCAAACAGAATTGAAAAACAATTCCTCTTGGGGAAAAAAAAAAGAAAAATGACATGTTTGCTTTTTTAGCCTCCTCAGTAGACATGTTTTAAATTTGTCTCCCACTTCGTTTTCAAATGGACACACACATCCCTAAAGTAGCCTTGTGCTTGCCACATGTCAGAGGAGCACAAGCTGGGGCACCCAAGCAGAGTAACTGGATGTCCTGATCCAGTTTTGAAGGAACTGATTGGCAGTATTTCCATGTCTGTCAAGATTTTTGCCTTGACCTTTAGCAGCATTGAAGAGAATGGCTCTAAGATGTTTTTTATCACAGAAAGAAAGAGCAGTTTTATGTTCTGAGCAAGCTGCTGTGTCTGGTGATTATTTTTTTTTCTGGGTTTTACTACTGCTGAGCCTGATCACAGCAGAAGGCCAGCTGTTCAAGGCTTTCATTCCCTTCAAATCCCTGCTTTGTAGGGTAAAGCTGACATCCAGAAGACCTTGAAGTGTGTGGTTATGACCTTTTAAGATTTTATTTCCATTTTCTTGCTCTCTGCCTTGCATGGGTTTATTTTGCCTGGTGTAAGCATAACGTTATCTTTGTTTCTAGTACCGGGTTGTGGTGCCAATGATGGGGGCCATCTCGGATCTGTGTGAATCACTTTCCAAACTCTCTGGTGTTCCTGCAGAAAATGTAAGGATAAATGCAGACAGTAATTTTGATAAATGCTTGTTCTTCTTGAAGCGTTTTGGTGGCATAGCTTTTATATGGGTGATAAACTGAACTTAATGGACGAGTGACAAAACTGTAATAAGTTAAAATGCTCGTAATAAGTTCTTTGCTTGTAAGATTAAAACAGTCTGTGTTTATTCTGATAATTCCATTGCAGAAGAGAGGTTTAAGAGGAGGGACAGAAAAGTAAAGTACAGCTGATGTTGGTGTGCTGACAATTGTGATAGAAAATTGGAATAAGTTGTTGCTTGAATTTAAAGGTAGTTTCCATAAGTTTGAGTAAGCTTTTACTATAATCACTTTGCAAATATCACTTGCTGTCCTAGATGGTGGTGACAGACGTATATAATCACCGGTTCCACAAAATCTTCCAAATGGATGAAGGTTTAAATCATATCATGCCAAAAGACGACATCTTTGTGTGAGTAACTGGGAAAATGCCATGTGTGAAGAATACTGCAAAACATGTGCTTTGGTTTCAGGTTCTAAAACCCAATTCCTGTCCCCTCACAAAACCTGAGACTTCTTGTAGACCTGTTGCATGACTCAGCAGTAGTACAGCATCGCTCCTACCAGCAGATCAGCATGTGTAGTGTTCAGTGGGTATTTTTCTAACACAGGAGATCATGGCCCTTGGGTCATAATGAACTTCTAGTCTGGTCTGTGTTCACAGTTCAGAACTTCCTACAAGCCTCTTTAAGACACAATTATGTCTGGATTACAGTTATGCTCTCACTGACATTTTTAGTTTTGCTCAAGCTTGTTGTTCTTATGTTTTCCAAATCAGCCAAAAGCCTTGGGCTGTTACTAGGATAGTATGAAGTTTAAGGTGTTATACTCTGCCTTTCCAAAATCCATCATAGTTGTTAGAGCACCTTGGCTGGGGGTTCTTTATAGACTCTTGACTGGTGCTAAACACTGTTTGTATCAAAGCTGAGGTTGCACTTGATGTTCAGCCTGTGTGTGGTGGGTGAGGTATTTCCAGTCACCTCTGAAATCTGCTGAGGTGAGGGGAGCAAAAGTCGTGTTCCTCTAGTGCAGCTGAAATGTGAGAACATTCCAGTGCAAGAATATTGCTGCCATGAAATTGTTGGGTCAGTGTGAAGACCTGCACTGACATCCTCTGGTGCCATGTGAACCTTTCACTGGGTGGGATGCTGTGACATACTTGGTGCTCTTTTGTCATGCTGTCTGACGTGACCTTACTGCTGAGATGTAATGGAGTGTTGTAAAAGTTTGTCATGTTGTTGTCTACAATTGTGTTACCAGTTACAATGCCTGGGAAGGACGTTTGGCTGCTGTGAAATCTGTTTGGGAGGGTGTTGTAGAGTGTTTGTACATCAGTTTATCTCTGCAGCGAGTAAAACATTTTAAAAACAAGCATGATATTACAGTGGTAACTGCAAAAAAGCCCTGCTTTCATACAGACATAACATGATGTAAATCCCTCCACAGAAAACAGCTATGTCTGAATCAGGTCTGCTCTGGGGTGTGGGGCAAGCCTTGGCTGAACTGCAGCTCCAAGTGTATTTTCCATTGCAATTGCCACTTCCTTTTATGTGTGGGGCAACTGTAAATGAGGTGCTGCTGTGAGTCACAGTGAGTGAACTGACCTGGGTTAAAAATAGCCTTCCAAGGAAGAGGAGAGGTAGCAGGAGGAAGTTTTGCAAATCCTGTTTTTCCATGAGCACCGTCCAAGATCTTTTCAGCACTGAGGGGCAAGAGCAAGCAGCCAGGCACCAGGGCAAGAATTAGGAAAAAGCTGCTCCTAGGAAGTCCTTTTAATGGGTAATGCTGCCAGGAAAAAGATAGGTAAAGTAATATTCTAACTACAGCTAAAATCCAGCTTTCTTTTATTGAAAAGAAGTCTTGTCTCAAAAAACCAGCAGAGAAACAGTTGTTTATAAAGAGGAAAGTTTTTTAAAGGCAAATGCATAATTACTTCTAGTGTGGACAATCTACCTGCCTTGTCTAGTTATAAAAAAACTTTGCTGTTAGGTGTTCTAAGATGTAATTAAATCATTCAAGAGATGGTAATAGTAGTGTGAAGGTCTTTGAATTCCATTTTGTTTCCATCTATTATTTTTTGTCCTGGCAGCTTCAAAACCTGTTTTCCATTAGGAAATGTACTTGTAGTCATGTATGTACATCTCTGCCTTCTGCTTCTTCCAGAAAGGATGATTTTACAGTTAAAGAAGAGTTTGTCAAGTACTACTCAAGCTGTTGTGTTTCTGGCAGAAGTTATGGACAGTGACGTGGCAGATCAGGTTTCTGCCCACATGCAGGTGCTGTGTGATGCGTGGCTGGGGAATGTGGTATGTGGTGGTTGTTTGTTCAGACTGCTGCTGCCAATAACTTCAGCAGTTTCTGATATCTCAGCAACTTAACTTCTTAGATTACAGGCAAATATCTCGCTTTATTAAATGGAGGAATAAAAAATATTTTTTAAAAAGTCCTTCAGAACCTTCCACCTTTAAAGAACAAGCTTGTTTCCACTTGAAATGTTGAGAAACATTTTATTGCCCGAAAGTCAGTGAGGAAGAGTTACTAAAAAGCGTTTTTTTCCTCCTAAATTAAGGCAAATTCTTTAGAGAAGTGACAGGAAATGACTTGCTGCTTATGACTTGAAGGATGCTCTGTATGCCTGCACAGTCCATGAAATGTTCAGCTTGGAAGAGGTGCTCCTGTACTGGTGATGGAACTGTGGGGTGTATCACTGGTTACATTGAGTGATGCATCTCTCTCCTGCTCCTGAAAGAAAACTGCCCTTGTATCAATGAATGGAGGGGAACAGATGCCTTTTATTGGAAAGTACAGCAGTGTAGGATTTTACAGTCACAGTATTTTCACCCAAAATTCACAATTTAAATAAATAACGTAAAAAGGCTCAATAAACCACGCTAACTCCTCGAACATTTGTTTGCACTACATTTATACTGGATATTGCCACAAAAGAAGCTCTTAAAAACACTTTCTAGGGTGTTGTGCTGACAAGATAGCAATTACTTTTTAAGAAAGGAAGAATCCTTCTGGAAGCTGCTTGCCTGCCATGTTTTGAAAACCTAAACTTTTCCTAAGATTTCTTTGAATCACGTAATGACCTTGTGTGGTAAGACTAAAACATACCAGCTTCTAGTCTAGGAAGATAGAAGTAACAGAACAGATGGGTTTTTTAATAGCATTGCTTAAGTTATAAATCAAATAGGGAAGCTGCATCATTTCAGGGTGTTGGGCTCAGTGCAGCAAAGCCAAGTGAGAGCTATGTCAGCTGTCAGGTGGGAAAAACAAACTGTAGAGGGATTACCTGGTAGTCCTGGCATCTTTTGCACAGTGTGTTTTTAGGTACTAAAACCTAGATGTGCTTCAAGTTGACATATGATGCAACCTGGGATATGAGTGAGTACTATTAGTTAATTTTTTTATTCAAGTAAAAGATGTTTTCTGTAATCAAAGTGTCTCTCGTACTTAAATGATATTCACTTCATTAATTCACTTCGTTATACTTGCTGTCTCTTGTACTTGAACTCTTTCCTAATTAATGTTTTATTGATCCTGTTCCTTTTATATACTCACCATGTGCTCTTATTTCCCAGTAATGTCCAGTGGCAAGACTTCCCTGTGGGAAAACTGTAGTGTGTACATCTCACTCCTTGTTTTAAGTGGTTGCAGTTAGATGCTAAGTTTCTTTCACTGATAGAAAACAAAGGGAAAAACTATCCAAAACAGAGTTACATCAGTACAGCATATCAGAAACAGATATTTTTCATGTATATTTCCCCAGAACTTGTGTGCATTCCCCAAATTTTGAAAATTTTGAAATTACAGATGGTTCACTGGGTCCTGTTGATTTTGAGGTCTTTTTCTGAAGGATTTTGATGCCTAGTCTTTGAATTGATGTGAGCTCACAGGCCTTTTCTTTTGTTTTTCCTGATAGCCACACTGAATGAATTCTGAGAGAAGGTGTGATAAACTGGAGACCGCACCCTTCCTTGTAAATAGTCTTTTTAAAGGTGTAACAGTTTCCTCACCTGAAAAGCACTCCTCCCTTCCACTGGCAGAAGCAAACCAAGGTTTAGTAATAATCTGTGGTTATTTGCTGGACTCAGAGAATCCAAAGAATGAGTGGTAATGATAGGGCAGTACAAAGCCCCGGGGCTCTGAGGTCAGTGAGCAGCTGCCATCCAGTTGTTCTTTGTTCCTTGCTCTCATTGTCCCCCTCTAAACATGACATGGCTCAGAGTCCAGCAGATCTTCCACCTGTGATCACCTTTGTGGCTGTCTCCTGTAAGAGAAATCAGTTGTTTCAGTGGTTCTGAAGCTTTAGGATCTATTTATAACTTAAACTGGTAGTTCTTGCCTTCTGTACGTTTCTTAGCATCATATTAAGTTCTCTCAGGATCAAAACATTTAAATATAAATGTCAGTCTCCTGCCGTGTTTTCTGCAGGTTTGCTTTGCTGAGAGCGGTAGCCAGGCCTGCCTGTCACAACAATACCCCTGTGGTTTGCCAGACTTCTGATTTTGTTGTATTGTGCACTGGCCAGCTGGCAACAGAGATCTCAATTCAAAATTCAAAAACTCTTAACACTGCAGGAGATCTATTCTCCAGCAGGGCTGTGATTTAAAAAAAAAAAAAGTCAGTACTTTTGTACTGGTGTCTTGCATTTGACATCAATGCCTGTTATGTCTCAGCTTTTGATTTGGGCCTCTGTTGGTTTGTTACTGAGCAGATCATGGATTTCCCTGAAATGCTTGGGTTGGAGATGTCACTGAGCAGGAACTCTCCCAACACGTTGCAGCAGGAATAGAGCAGCTGGAATGGGCCTTGGCCTTTCTGAGCATTTGTGTGACGGAGGACATGGTCTGCAGACACAGATATTGTAGTCCAGACTGTGCTGTTGGTGAAATCTGGGAAATGTGCAGTATGTGGGATGTATGGAATGTTGAGGATCCACCTTTTATGGGTTATTTCAGTGGTGGGAAAAACCGGGGGGGGGTTTCCTGTTTTCACTGTAGGGTTATGAGGGAAGGCACTTTGAGCCTTCTGTTTTTTGCAGGGCATCTTGGACATCTTGAGATATGTATTGTGAATTTTAATGTGCCACTAAAGTGGTGGGGAATGCTAAATCTGGGGGAGCGAGGAAGGGGGTGAGAATTGGACTCCACTTGGAATTTAGGCTGAATGGATTGCAATATGGAAAACAGATGTGTCCTGGATGTCTAAGATAAATTTTCCTTCTGAGCTGCTCAGTTTCTGATTCATCAGTTCTTCTGGTGTATTATCTTACCTGTTGTGCTCTCTGATAGTAAAACCTCAAAAAGAAGAAATGCAAATACCACTGGGCTTCTTGATATTTAGGTGACTTTAAGTAACTTTGAAATGCATCCCAAAATGAACCTGGCACCTTTAACACAAGAGGACAAAACTATACATTTTCTTCTCCAAGTCAACTGAAAGGGAAGGAGAATTTGGGAATTTTGGAAATTCTCTAAGCCTGTTCTTTCACAAGGCTTTGCACTCATCTCTTTCTCATCTTGACAGGCTTGGAACTGTCAGGTAGTCTTGGTGCAAGTTGTGTTAATATTTAGCATCAGAGAAGAGCTGAGATTCAGAACTGGAGGCTTTTGGTAGAAGCCTTCAAGATCACTGACCTGACATGCAGGAGCAGTGCAGCCAGAGAATGGTGGGAGTATCCCACTTCTCACAGTTTTGGAAAAGATTCTCTCCAAGCATGTTGTTCTGTGGAAGGACAGGAATTTCTGTGGCAAATGATCAGAAATCACTCCTGTAAAGGTGGTCTGCAAATCAATTTGATGACAGTAGTTCAGTGTTTGTGCTGAATGCTCTCGTTGCCCAGGCTAAGCAGAGCACAGCATTCAGCACACAACCCAAACACTTGCTATTTCTTTTCTTCAGGTTCTGGGAAGCCCAGGCCCACTAGGACCTCCGGCTCCCGCTCTCATGTAACTCCCACACATGCACCATGCTGGTGATATCCCATCACCAGGGATCCTGCTGGAGCTTGGAGCCGTCCTGCAAGGGCTCAGGTAAGTACCATGTGAAAACAAACTCCACAGCCCATTCCAAGGGTATTGCTCTTAGTATTTCTTCTTAGCTCTTAGGAACTAAGAAGAAAAACGTTTTGATGGATAAACTAGATACCCCTGTTCTCTTAGCCTGGCTAATGGGGCATATTGCATAACATGTATTGTTTATGTTGATAAAAGTTTCACAAATTGATTTGCAGGTCACCTTTAACCTATAAAAGTGTGCATATTTGAATAGGATCTATTCCGTTTGCCGTGCATGCCTTGTTTTCTGCCTTCTCTTACAACATGCTTTGTATTACATTTAGATAAGTTCATGGTCTTGAAAAAACATCACTGGCTGCAGAGATATCAGGTTTATTAGTGTGACTGAGGCTACAGCAATTATTGAACTGAGTTAATGAGGTCAGCAGACCAGCAGGTCCAGTAATTTTACACAAAACATTTGAGATATGTGAGATCTTGTAGCAGACTGATCTGTGAAGTTTGTTCATACTTGCTAAAATTGGGATTTTCTTGTATTTATGTAAGCCTTGTGTAAACTTCCTGTGTGAATTCCCTCATTGTTTTTAATCTTGTTCCTCTGCAAGACTGGTTCTCCAGGGCAGCTGTCCATTGTCTGAGAAAGTTGCATTTGTAGTCTCTTATCTCTTAGTTTACTTGTTTGTGTGTGTTCTAGTATTAAGAAAGTAAACAGATTAGGAGTATCTCCACTTCCTAGAAGAGTTCAGAACATGTGCAGCAGTTTCTCCCAGTTTTTTTCCAATCCTGTCTTTATTCTTACTGTCTACTTTTGACCCTGTTGTGGTTATTCAGCAGCATCTCTGGGTTGGTGTGCAGTAGTAACCCCCTTCAGGCAGATCTGTCTGGCAGCTTCTGCAGTGGCATTTTTTCCTGCCCTTCTCCATTCTCTTTCAAAATCGACTTCTTGGTTTTTGCTGTAGATTGACTTGTGATCCACAGTGTTTTGTAGCTGGAGTTAATATCATAGATCCCAGCACCTGTGAGGGAATGTTTCAGTAACATACTATCTATATATTAGCCTGGTGTTTAGCTCAGAGTATTTTTTGCTTTCAGTGTCCTTTCATGTAGCTCTGGTCCTTCATAGCTTTCCGTCCTTCTGTGCACTTGTTTTAACTTCATTGTGCAAGGGGAAGAAAGTTACCTCATTGCTCACTGCCTCCTTTCTGAATTGAAACCACAGACCTGAATGTCCCTAATGCTGATAAAGACTGGTCAAGTCCTGCCCTATTCCTTAGCAGTTTTCAGACACTTCTCTGAATTGTTTGCAATCAGTCAGTATCTAGCAGTGTGGTAGCAGCTGAGCTAATGTTTCTGACTTCTAAAACCATGTTGTGTAGTCTGGAGTAGCATCACTTTCATGTTCTATTATTTCAATTAAGTTGTAACATACAGAATTATGGGTCATTGTCCAGCAATTCCCAGAATCAGCTCTACAGCCTTCCTTACACTATACATAAAGTACTTTGGTTTTGATTCTTTTTTCAAGGGATAGCTGTTGCTATCTCCTGATCATAAAAATGACAGATCTTGATTCTGATATGTCTGCTTTTAGTACTAGTATGTAAAAACTGTTCTGAGGTGGAGTGAGTGGAGGGGCACTTGAGATATGTTATGCTGAGGCAAGAAGTGTGTGAGATGCTCTTTGCAGTGTTATCCTGGCTGTTTGTGATGGATGACCCCTGCCTGTGAGAATTGTCTTTTATTTCTGTCCCATCCGTTCCTTCTCATGGGCAGGGCTTCATTCAGGTGCATGAGGGTGGGGTGAAAATGAGATTTCATTAATTGCTGTTTGCAGAGCACAGTGTAGGTGGTGTGAGGAGTCACAGGAGTGTCATGCACTAATCTGTGTTAGAGGAGGTCAGTTTAAGGGTCTCATAGGACCTGGTGTTAATCACAGATTATATTCTGGGACTGACTATGGCCTTTTGTTGTTTAAATAGTACTAAGTGAAATAATTCACCTCTCTGTGATGCTGTTGCTCAGGAAACTTCAGGAGGTGTGAACTGTGTGCAATGCTGGTGTCCAGCTGATGAATGGCATTGACAGCCTAGAAAACCTCAACAGCTGCTGGCATTGGACTCTTTTATGCTGACTCTGGGCTCTTGTGTTCTTGGTGGGCAGGGACTCCCTGGAAGGATGTTTTCCTTCATGTACTGTATCAACTCAGTCCAATTCCCAAGCTAGGATCCCTTTTTGTTTTAAGTAGGATGAAGCAGAATTACAGCTCTGAAATTTGTTCTCCCTGCTCTGAACACAGGAATATAAAATGTCTCTCAGCTCTTAAGAGAAGGGAAGTGGCTTGTTTATTTTAAGAGAATTGTTAGGAGTTTGGTGCATTCAGATATGTGATTGTGGTCTTTATGTGTAGTGACATCTTTCATGAAATCTTTCTTTCTCTTTCAGTTTTAAGATAAATCTGGGACAGGTGACACCCCAAATTAAAGAGCAGTGTGACTTGGCATTCCTGAAGATGAATCTTTTGTAATGAATAGGCCTGAAGCAAACAGTGTGATAGTGTTGGACCACGTGGTTACTTTTGCCTCTGACAGCTGCAAATACCTCATTTGCTGTTTCACCCAGGGCACAAACTGCGTCACAGTCTTCTCACTGTTCTCTCAGGGTGTTTGTTGTCTTCCAGAAGTTTTCTTGTTTGTTTACTGTCCTTGGATTTTTCTGTGAAGCAGATGTTTCCAGACTCTTGGTTTTATGAAACATTAGCTGCTCAGTGATGTGAGCTCAGGCCATAAAACTGATTGAGAGGGTGGGAGAATGCAAGACCCAAGGTATCAAGAAGATTTCTTTCTCCAGGGGGAGCAAACACTGTCAGAGGGATTTCAGAGTACATTTAGTATTTTTCACAGTGTATTGGGAGGTGATTGGTAATAGGGGCTTGAATTAGGAATAAGGACAGAGGGAAGGTGGCAGCTGAGTTGGTTGCAGGTGTGTGTCCTGTGCCGCTGTGAGCCATGGGGAGTGTTCAGGAAACTGCTCTGTAGCAGGAGGACAGCACAACTCTCTTGTACTGTTAGAGAGACTTACTGCACTGAGTTCGTATTGGTCCTACCTGCTGTGCTTCTTGGCAGTGCAATAACCCATGGAAATACCTGTCTTTCAAACAGGTATGAAGTTTGCAAGCCAAGTGAGGATGGCTCAGAGTATGTTACTCTCTCCATTTACTTCCGGGAAAAGACAATGAGGCAATCCAGCAATACTTCAGGGACTGTGCTCTTTGGGCAGCCACTGTTAATATCTGTGCCCAGACACAAGCTCACCGTGGATCACCTGTACAGTGTGGTTTTGGAGCAGATCAGGTAAGTCATGGCTGTACCTTTGAATCCTCTGCCAAGCTATAGAGGTTGCTTATTCGATTACGTTGTAATAGGATTAGTGAATCCTTGTTAACAGGGAGAATTTTCCTTGATTTGTGTGGGATGTATAAACCAGGATTTGCATTGCATTAGTGACTGGAGGCCTCAGGGACGTTTCAAGGTCCTATTTTTTTGGGCTTTGTAACATACTGCTGGCTCAGCCACGCTAAAGGAGTCAGTAGCAGAACTCAGTGCATGTTTTCAAGGCTCACAGATGGGGCCACCATAACTTTTGTCTTTTCAATATATAGCCAGTGGAACTTGGAACAAGCAGTGAGAGCAGAGACTTAGGGAGTTGTTGCTTGCTTGACTCATTCTGAGGGCTCTTGGTGCTGTCGTGTAAATGGTGCTGTACAGGATGGGTTCTGGTTTGCTGGAGGGGATTGGGCAGCAAAAGCTGATGGTAGAGGGGGGTGCTGCTGTTGTGATGCACAGCTGCAGTATGGTTTTGTGACAAATGTATCCCTTCTCTTCAGCCGCTATGTGAAACTCCCTCTGGCAGAAGAATACTCCCCATCCTGCCCAGACAGAGGAACCTGCAATGGCTCCAATGGTGTGGTTGAAGGTAAAGCTCTTTCAGAATTTGCTGGAAGCTTTTCAGCACTTGGAGCTTTCTAACAGCATGTGGTTTGTGCTGTGTGTTTTTGGTTTAAACTCTAGCAGATTGTTTCTCCACCATGATTAAACCATGCTATTGTGCTGGACACCTGCGTGGTACAGGGAGAATCTTGTAGACCATTTCCTTCCTAGGGAGATGAGATGTGCATAAAGAGCAGCTGGAAAAAAAGGTGTGATGTGCATTTGTCCTGACCAGTGTTGGGGAAGTCCTTTCTTAATTTAGGTGTTCAGGTGCCTCCCTTCAGAGGCAACCCTTCCTGATATGCCCTTTGGTGATGAAAACTGGCCTGTTAGGTCACAAAGACAGATTGTGAAGAAATTTTTCTGTGGAGGACATAGAATCACAGTCTTATTCCTAGGCCACATGCTCACTTGGAAGCTTTTAATGCTGATGACGAATGTGTGGTTCCCTTCCCTGTTTTAAATTATTCACTTGTGTAGCCCTGAGGGTAACAGCTGGAATAAATGAAATAGGAAAAAAACCTGCCCATTTTCCCCTAAGAATGGAAATGTCTTTTCTGATGTGTTACATATTCCTTTCTGTGAAGACACCCAGCTGCAGCCTTGCTGGTTCTCTCTTGGGGCTGCTTCTTAGGGTGTGCTGTCAGAAGGAGTCATTGTTAACCTACTGCAAGCTGAGCGCTCTCCTAAACTGGCATCTGCTAGAGGGAAAAATACAGCTTCAGATGGAGAGGTTAGCAAGCAGAGGTTTCTTTTCTGTGTGCCCTTTCACTGCTTTCCATGCAACTGGTGTGTGTTGTACAGGCTGATGCAAACAGCTGTCCATGGGAGGTGTAAGGCTACTTTCACTGAAGCCCTGTAATATTGTCCTTGTTGGAAATTTTTTTCCAGGTGACATTGAAGAGATGGAGCATCAGGATGGCGGAGAGGAAGGCAAAGAAAAGCTGACAGAAGTTGATCCCTGCCACTCTGAGGGTTGTATGCAAGTGGAGTCAGCAAGAGACCTGCAGCCTTGCAAGAAACAGCATTTCACTTTTAGCCTTGTGAATTCCTCTGGGACTTCAGAGATAAACTCCATTGTTGAAGGAAAAATCTTAAAACTGAATGGTAATTATTTTCTTGCTTTTTTTTTTTTCCTTCCTTCTTTTTACACCTGTGCAATAAATATTTCTTTTTTGTTGTAGCCTTTTCTGCAGTTGCTATGGACTGGGATTCTGAGACACGGAGGCTACTTTATGATGAACAGGAGGCACAGGTTGTAGTGTGCTCTTTTCATAAGTAATCTATGTGTAAATTTGAATGGTATTTAAAAGGTGACAGCAAACAGTGTTCTGCTGGGTCATCTTTTGTAACAGAATAAGCTGTTTTTACTGTCTTGATAAAGCTCGAAACCCAACTGAGGACATATATTTTCTCTTATGGACTACTTAGCACAAGAACGGAGTGGCTGGAAGCTGGAGATGATTTTCTTGGTGGGGAAGGAGGTGCAGAAATGGGAAGTGTGGGGAAAGTGAGCATGTAATTTCTTGATGCAGGGATTATCGAGTACATGAAATTGAATAAAGCACCCATCTCTTTCACTAGGCATTTGAAAAACATGGAAGCATGCTACAGCCACAGAAGAAGAAGGCTGTAGTAGCCCTCAGAGACTGCATAGAACTCTTCACTACTATGGAAACGCTTGGTGAACATGACCCCTGGTAAGAACCTCTGCCTGCCTGCTATATTTACCATAAAATACCATAACTGTTTGAGTTCACATGATTTTTCATGGAACACTTATAATTTCCCAGGTCTGTCCTTTTGTCCTCATCTTGGAGAAGTCTGTCAGATCTGTATTAAGTCATTGACTCAATAGACTGTGGACATGGGTTAATAAAAGTATTTGTTTCCTGCCTGTATTTAAGAAAAAAAGTGTCAGTGGGAATGTAGCTTCCAACAATCAGGCTATTTTCAAAACTTAATTTTTGTACAATGTGCAGTTAACATACTTGCCATAGGACTATAAAGTGAAAGCAAGTTGGAGTTTGGCATTCTCTGAGCCAGGGTGTTCACATATTCCACAGGCAATGTGCCTTCTGTAAGGCAGGGACTGTGCTTGTGCTAGTGAGGCATCTTTAGTGGAAGGCCAGAAGCTTTCTTTTAATGCAGTCATTAATCTCCTTGCTTGTTACTCCTTCCTTAGGTACTGCCCTAACTGTAAGAAACATCAACAGGCCACGAAGAAGTTTGATTTGTGGTCTTTGCCTAGGATTTTGGTGGTACATTTAAAACGCTTCTCGTACAGCAGATACTGGAGGGATAAACTTGACACTGTTGTGGAATTCCCCATCAGGTAGGATTCTTCCCTCAAGCTAGAAAGAGCCTGAAGAACTTGGTCAAGAAAAATGTACTTCTCATATTTCTGTTGGGTGGGCTTGTTGTTAAAGCTGTAACTGGAACAGGTGTTTTCCAGGTTTGAACAGCTGGACAGCTGGCACGAGTTGAGAGGTTTTGTTTCTTGGCGGGTGTTTTTTGTTAATACTATACAGCTTTATGCATCTCAAAGAGCATTAGTTACTAGCAGGTACTGTTTCTTCTGAAATTCAGTTAAGCTTATGTGATTTAACCAAGAGAATTTCTATAGCAATTCCAGCAAATCTTTTGGGCAGTGCTGCACTTGCATTACTGAGTATTGCACAATTACAAGATGAAAGCCTGCCTTGTCCCTCTGCTTTGGCTTGCCAGCATCCTGCTATGGGCTGAAGCATATCCCTTATTATTCCTATCTCTTCATGCCTACACAGGGACACTCAAAGCTGTGTTTTAGTCAACACCTCCCTCTAAATCTTCTGGCAGTGTGTTTGTCAGGACCTGCCCTGTGTGGGAGGGGTAACTAGTCTGGTCTTCACACTAACAACACCTGCCCTCTGAGCAGCAGAGCAGCACTGCTGCTTCATTGGTGCCATGCTTCAATTCCTAAAAAGTGATGGTTACTGGTGTGCTGATACTTTGTGTTTGCTTCCAGGGGTTTGAACATGTCCGAGTTTGTCTGTGACCCAAGAGCAGGCTCATACGTGTATGACCTCATCGCAGTTTCCAATCACTATGGAGCCATGGGAGTGGGCCACTGTGAGTAACTGCTGCTGTGTCCTTTGTGTGCAAGGCAATGTGGGCAGAGGGGTCATGGCAGGGCTCTGCATTGGGACACCTGCAATAGGCCTCACCAAAGGTGTCTAGTCCAAAACTTAATCTGTGTTCTGTGTGCAGACAAGTATCATATTGGCATCCTGTTAGGATATAGAGGGCAGATAGGTAGCAGCACCTGAGGTCTGACTGATGCCTCTGAGACTCTGGTTAGTAGCCATTAGTTTGTTCCCCTGTTTATGAGTGGAGTCAAGATTTTTCAGTGCTGAACCTGAAATTGTGACACTGGCTGACAGTGGAATATTTCCACCTTTGCTCTGATAAGGACTGACATAGGGAAGATGTCATTTCATCAGGAGAAAAACCCACTTATATTCAAGTTTGATACATGATGAGTGTGTTTTCTGTCACTGGTTTTGCTGCAGCATAGATGAAAAGTGTCTGTAGGTGAGTTCCCTGTATCAGGTGTCCATGCAGATCCATGCTGTAGGTGACACTTGTAAAACCACCCAGAAGCAATTTACCATGAGAGGATGATGAACTCCTGTAGGTGAAGGGGCACATGTTCTGAGGTTGGAGATCAGTCACAGAAGTCATTGCGGGACTTCTAACTTCATTCTTGAGGAAGGACTCTTGCAAGCACCAGATCAGATCCATCAGCAGCAGAAAACTTCTCTTTCAAGTGAAAATGAAGTGTCTTAAACTGTGTGTTTGGGAAAGCTCTGACTCAAGGACAGTGAACAAAGCCTATTATTGTTTTTCGCTAAGTTTCTTTTCCCTCTATCTCAGCTGTCAGGGATAAGCCTGGAATGTGGAAATTGGTCCTAGACTAGCTGGGCCAGCTGGCATGTTGTAGAGATTGCTTATGTTGGTTAACTAGGCTTGGGGTAGTTAATGCCAAAGCTGGCTCCTGGCCTCCCATGCACACATGGTTGGAGTCCCAGTGTCCCAGGTGTGCGTTCCCTGCCGGCCTTCTCCGGAGTGCTGAGCTGCAGTTTGTGCCCCTGCAGACACTGCCTACGCGAAGAACAAGGTGAACGACAAGTGGTACTACTTCGATGACAGCAGCGTCTCGGTGGCTTCAGAAGACCAAATAGTGGTGAGTATTTGGCTTGAGGCTGCTCCAGGTCTGTGCTGCAAATGTGGTTCCGTGCTTTGGATATGACACTGCAGCCAAGCTGTGGGGATGGTTTCAGATGGGTTTTCTTTTTGTTCGGTAGACAAAAGCCGCGTATGTGCTGTTCTATCAGCGCCGGAACAGCGAGGAGCATTCTGCCACCTCTGCTCCCCAGGAAGAATGTGATGGCATGGACACCAACTAAGCACCACCTCCAGCACTCAGCCACCATTGTAGTGGTTGCTCTCGTAAAGCAATGCCTGAGGCGCCTGAAAATTTTTCTTCCTTCTGTAGGGGTCGAGCACAAAATCAAGCTGAAAGATTCAGTGCTGGGGGTTGCAGAATAGCACTGAAGAGCCAGGAATAGGTGCTGACACTTGGGTATTTAGAGGCCAAAAATAATATATATTGGAGCTTCAATAAAGTTCTTTTTAAAATCTGGCTGAGCTGTGTGGCTAGAGGCAGGAGTTGGGTCTGTGGTTCTCGGGTTGAGGGTTGTAGCTGGGGTTGGAGAGGACAGCCTGAGCTGGAGGCCAGGCACAGCTGAGCCTTGCAGGGGCCTGTGGAGGAGAGTGGTGGGTATGATTCTGTGAATCGGCATTGGGCCTTCCTGCCAACTCTCTGGTGTTGCTGTTGGGCCCTGCCTGTGTCAGGGAGGCCTCCTGCACCCTTTCTGGAGCTCAGTTCAAATCTCTCTACATCTGGTCTGTTGCAGTCTCCGCCACTGTACCTTGGTCCCCTGGCAAAGCAACAAACATTCTCTTGCTTGCATCCTTTCACTGATGCGTTTGAGGCTCTCCTGGGCAGTTTTGACTCAGCATTTTTCATGTGAACACTGAATCCAGTGATGCAGGAATCTTGGCCAGAAGTGAATCATACCTGCCTGTGGTGTGGCATATGTGCAGGCTGATCCCCATGGAGATGCAGGATGCAGCTGCTCTGGCTCTTGTTCTTCTGCAGAGAAAATACCATCCATAACATTGATGATTTCTTGTTCTTTCCATCTCCTACACCCCTCACTTCCAGGCTGCTCTGTATAGCACTTTTCTGCTGCCAGCGTTTCTCCTATGGCTTGTGCAGTGACAGCATTTTTACCCTTTTTTGCTCATTTATGTCTCCAGCCGAGCTCAGCACCGTGTCATTGTAAGGGTGACAGCCCAATGCAATGGATTGTGTGAGTTTTCAGCCTTTTCTCTTGCAACTTTGGTTTTTCTGGACTCCTCTTTCAGCCTTCCTCCACCCTTGAGCGCTGCCTTTTATATCCTCACTTGATCGCCCTCTGTGGGGCTGCAGGTGTGACAGTCCCGTCCCAGGTCCTGTTTGCCTCTGCTGTTCAATTGTTCTGCTCCATCCTTTTGGCACAACTGGCAAATGCTCTTCCTTCTGTCCTCGTTTGTGGTGTGTTGCTTTTAGGACTCAAGTCCAGCTTTCTTCTTGGAAAGAGACTCCTGTGAGTCTCAGTGGAGAGCTGGTCTTCCATGTGAAAAATGGGAAAAAATTCCACAGCCTTAGCCTGAATTTTTTAAGGATTTAGCTCAAGGTAGTGAACCAAACAGGAGGGGGTTTCCTTCTTGGATCCAAGTATGTTGGCAGAAGGAAAGGCTGAGACTGGCTGTCTGTGCTTTTTGTTCCCCATGGAATATGTGCTTGCAGCTGCTGTGGCTTCAGTGCTGACCATCCCCTTCTCTTCTGGGGGTCAGCAGTGCTCATCCATTTAACTCCAAACTTGCCGGCTCAGCTCCACCCTTCTGCAGCTCCAGGCAACAGGCCCTGTAGGAGATTGCAGAGTGCCTGTCCCTGCACCCTGGGAGGGCAGCACCAGGTAGCCCTTTGGCAGGGCACTGGAAAGGAAAGTGATGGAGAGGAGGAGGGGGCATTGTCTCTAGCCAGCATGCTACTGATGTGATTCTCCTTTGTGGAATTTTGCTTTTAAAGCATTACAATTTGAATTTTGAGATCACAATTGCTTAGTTGCTTCTGCTGTTACGTTTTATTTTTATTTTTGCAACTCTTAATATTGTATTTTTTCTTTCCTTATTACTGAGGGGAGCATGCAAAAGGCAGTTTTTAAGCTGTAGCACTGCACTAAAATTACTCTAATCAGCATTTTTTTGTTTGTTGTACCCTGAAAGCAAGTCATGTGGGCATTCCAAAAAGGGGAATAGAGGAAAAGGGAGGACAGTAAGAGACCTTTTTTAGAAGAGAAATCAATCTGAAATAGCTTTTGTTCTTCTCCTTGCCTCCCTACCTGTGCTGACACTGAGAAATGCATCCGTGGGGCTCAGTCTCAGATGCTGAACAGACTCTGTTGTACTGCAGAACAAGTGGCCCAGCTCTGCTTCCTCTGCCTCTGAGCTGCTGGGCTTTGGCTGGTGTGTGTGTGCTGTAATACCAGACTGTTTTTTAGACTAGCACTTTGTAAGTGGCTGGCTCTGTTGTACAAAGAGGAAAATTAAAGAGTGGTTTGCACTGAAACTGGGTTCTGTTGTATTTTCAGCTTTCATTGTGGCTTAAGACTGCTGGTTGTGGGGATGCCTGGTGCTCCAGGAGTAATTTGGGCTGGGGGGGAGGGTGAGTCCTGCAGAGACAGTGGGGATCTGGGAGAGAATCAGCTGTTGAGGGCACAGCTGAGGCTTCAGTCTGCTCCAGGGTTGCCTTTTCTCCCTGCAGGGCTGGGTTTGCTGGTACCTGGTGCTCTAGCAAAGCTATCCTTGCTTTTTTGTGGCACTCAGCTATGGTTTCATCCTTACTCTTCCTCTGCAGATCCCTGAGAGGTCCTGGTCTTCCTTCTGTGCATTTTCTCCAGGGGTATCAGGGCTGCCTGTGACTGTAACCACTGCAATAGTTGTCCTGCAGTCTGTAATTTCCTCCTCAAGGCAACCTGAATGCATTCGTGAGAGTAGGCTGGACAAAGCTGAGGAAGTGCAATGGGCTTGTGTGTGGGATTATCACAGTCCTGCAGGCCAAGGTGGCCTGTGAAACCCTTGTGAGAAAGTTTGAAGTCTCCATGCCACAATTACAGTGTAAGAGCAGAGGAGCTTGATCTCAGCTGGAGCTCCTGAGGGTTAATGAGCCTTAATATAGAACAGCAGCTGCTCAGATTTGCTGTGAAGGGCTGACCCATCCTGGGAAGAAGGGAAAGCAAAGAGGCAGCTTCCCTGTTCCCCAGGAAGATTATTTGGTGAGAACAGAAAATAGGCTGTGTCACAGTCCTGGCTCAGCTGCTGCTTTGAAGAGTATTTGCAGTTTCACCCTGCGAAAAAGGTGTTCAGAGTAAAGAATGGGGAAAAAAACAGCCACAGAGCATAGAAGAGATTCTTTTTACCAAGCATTTCTCCAGGTTGGGACTATTCTCCCTGGGGAAGAGGTCTGAAGAGCTTCTAAGAGGGATAAGCCAGGAATAGTTGCTCCCTGTTTTCTACGGTGCAAGGTGGGTAGCTTAAAGCATTTATTATCCCCACCTGGCTCAGTAGGTAACAGCCAGGCACCCTTTGGCAACACCCTGCTGGCAGGCAGGAGGGGCTGTGTGGGCACTCAGGTGCTTACAAATGGACTTGGGAAGGATTAAATTAATGGGGATGTAGTGTGTGTGTGTCCTTGGGCTCAAGTCAAAGTGAGGGCACTGCAGTTCTGAACATGATGTTTTTGTTTTATTCTCAGCCTTGCTAAAATACATTATATAGTTTTAGATAACAGATTTCTTTTCAAATAACTTTTACAAGAAGAGACAAAAGCATACTCTCAAATTCAGAAGATGGAGGTCTGAAGTTCTTCCTTAAACATGCCTTCAAAATGGAGGTCTTTTGCCATGAGCTCTTCTTCTACATCTTCTAAGGCCCACTGATGATCTGTCAATTCTAAGGCTTCCCATTCCGTCTGCATTGGCAGTGGACAGAAGTACAGAAGAAAAAGCAACACAGGATTAGTTAGACAAGAACTACACAAAGCAGTGCTTGTTTTAAAAACTGCAACAAACACTGATTTCTATTAAAAACCTGGTAGTCCTATCAACTCTCTGAAATGGCTGGTTTATGCTTAATTAGATGTTAGTTGGTCAATAGAAATTGCATCACAGAAATTAGAAAAACTACATTATCTACTTTCTGCCAACCCTCTAACCTTCTGGAACAGTCCATTGCTTCTATAATTGCCAGGTCTGTTCTGGTGGGTCAAGTACTTTGCAATGAGTTAATTCTTTAGTTCAGAGTTACTTGATAACAACAGGTAAGAGACCAAACATTTTGCACTTGATCACAGACTTGTGCAGAAAGCCTCCAAAAAATATGTCACATGATACCCAGCAAGAGATTTGTATTTCTTGGCCAGAACACTTCTCCTGCAGGATGGGCTCTTTTCCTTTTGTTTCTGGTGGAGCATGTAGTGGGTTTAGGTCCCTGCAAGGCTGAACGGCAGAAGTGCTGTGGAGAGCCAGTACTGGGTGGAGGTGGAGTCAGAACTGTCTGGAATTGCACCTCAGTGTTGTCTGTGACAGAACAGCCACTGCTCCAGCACTGCTGCCAACTGCAGCCATCCTCTTCCCTGGCTGAGCCTCTGCCTGGGTGGTGTGGGATTTTTTAACCAGGAAGGTTACTGAAAACTGCAGGAGCAGACCATCCCAACTTCCTAGGCAGCAGGTTATGTGTGGCTAAACCTCTTCTACAGTACACAAAACCAGAAAACAGGTCTGTCCTTCATGCATAAACCTGGGCTGTGAAAGGCAGAGGCAGTCTAACAACAAGTGCCTATGGAAAGTGCTTTAGGAGAACTTCAAGACAGTCAAATCCTGATGGATTTTCTACTGAACTGACTCGCTTACTTGATTTTTCTTACCCAAGTTCCATCAGGTGCCTGCTGGACTCATGTTCAGCTGCACTATTAACACAACTTTTGGAGAGCCAGCTGCTGCTTTGGAACTACACCTCAAGGTAAAAAAACCTTCCTCAGCAAAAGCAGAGGATGGGACATAAATTCAGCTTTTGTACCAGGAATGACTGATCTGTCAGGTTATTTGGGCTCTGCCAGACCCAGAGCAACTCCCACAGCCTTCATAAGCTGTCAGCTCTAATTTTAGGAACAGGAATCCAGAGCAATTCCCTTACTCGACACAGGGAGAGGATGAGTTATGTGCAGCCTACAACCCGGCAAGCTCACTCAAACAGGAATGGAGGTGGGAATACTGTACCTTAAATGCTTTGTTAGTATCTGCTGGCATGGCCATTGCTGCCCCTGTCATTTGTTCTTGCATCACCCTGGACTGATCTGCAGCTACAGATGAGAAATGAGAGGTTGATTTGTGTGTCATTAAACAGCATTCCCTGGAGCATGGTGCCATTGGGAAGGTTTTTATCTATAGATGAGAATATTGCAGTAACACCCAGAATGCAAAACTATTGTGCCAGAAGGAGTCCTCACAAGACATCTTGCTCCCACCTGCTACATCTTAGTCAGATTTACCTAAAATATGCAGAGAACCTGAGGAAAATAGAGTTTTCTACATTCCCAACGTACATCTATCCTGCCCCACATCTAACATTCAGAAATCTTTGCAGTTTTCCTTAAAACCAATACTTGCTAGAAATAAAACAAGCCTGAGCACAAAACTTTTGCACACTCATTTGATGGGAAAGAAAGCACGGGCTAAAAACCATGGAAGTTTATGAGTTATGGCTGGTGCAGGAGATTTGAGTACTTGTTGCAGGTGATGTCAAACCTGGCCCATGGCAAGTAAGCAACCTCACAGAAATGTGAGAGGCATTCAGGAGCTTTTGTCTGGAAACTTAGAAATCTTTTCCCCAGCCTCCCTCAGAGGACATCCCATGGAAGGAGAAGCCAGTTCCCAGAAATGACAAGTGCCTTACCATTATCTTGGCCCAGGATGAGAGTATAAATGCTTCTGAGTCCAAACACATTCAAGAAGTACCAGGAAGCAGAGCTCACCCTGACAAACCAGAACAAGCACAGTTGTCACTTCAAAGCTGGCTTGTGACCTCATTCCAGCAGCACATACAGACCATCCAAGGGCTATTAACAACATTAAACATTTCTCAGTTGGGAACTGGACCTTGCTTGCTGAGGACAGGGGCTTACCAGGATGCATCCAAAGTGAGCAGCTCAATTCCCTGCTGCAGCATTGGCTTAAAACGCAGCGTCAGAGGAAATGGGACCTTTGCTGCAGGATAAAGAAAAAAAAGCCCAGTTTCACAAAGTCACACTGCAAAGCACAGGGCAAAGTGAGCAGGTAGTTCCTTTATTACATCTAATGTAGTCTGAGTGCAACATGTGCAATAAAAAGTTAGCTTGGATTTTTTTAAAAGCTGCAGTTCTGTATTCATTTTAATACAAAAAGTCTTTCTGAAACTTAACCAGATGACCAAACCCTCACAGGTATTACTTCAGTGACTGTGAAAGGGAATGTCCTTTGTTAAAGAAACAGTTATCACATGAACAGTAGAACAGTAGAAACCCCAGAACTATTAATTTAAGTAACTATTTTTGATGTGTACACTCCACACAGTAACCAACTCGTGGGACAGATTCAGAGAAAAATCCACTGTATCAACCTGAAGTTTAGGCAGTTTTAACAAAATACTGCCTGTATTTTATACAGGCTATAATAACTACAGGCTATAACAACTACAGTTGTTCCTGAGCTATTTTCTTTGAGACCATGGCCAATACTCTGAAAACAATTTCCCCCCCTTTGCAACAGGACAAGCAAATCTGTGCAGTTCATGGAGTGAAGAGCAGCAGTGCCACAAGCCAAATTTATGCTGCTTCTAACAACTGCTCTCAGGTCTAAGGAGCAAATCTCTGATGCAGCTGAGACCCTCAAGGTCATCTTCAGAAACACAGCCAAACCCGTGTTACTCCAGACACTTACTTGTGACAAATCCTGAAAATGTCATGTTGATCCAACCGCCAATGAGGATCATAGGCAGAACATTGGTTACATTCCCTTTCATCATATCTGTCAGCATGGTAGGATCTGCAAAGCATAGATGAGATGTGAAGTAGCAGCATATCACAATAAAGAGAAACAAGTCATTACATGACAGCTAATTTAATTAAGAAACTGCCTGAGACAACACTCCTATCCCAGTATCTATAATTTTCCATTGTTGACAATACTTTGCAAAATGAGATGAGCTGCCAGTGTGGTGGTGGCTGCTGCCACGGGGGTGTTGTGTTCTGTGCTCTGTCTGACCCCATCCCTTGCCCCAGATCCCTGAACTTGCCTGACCCCTCTGAGCTGACCTGGGTAGAGGAAGGACAACAAGCTCCTATTTTGCTGCATACATTAATTAAATTAAATTGCTTTAGAGAAAACGCTGCAGGAACTGGAGCAAAACACTTGCAAAAGGAGATGAGTGAGAGCAAGACTTCCCACTCCTGGCTGCCCTGAGGAGGTCAGGTCTCCTGAGATGCTGCAAGCAGCTTGAGGCTGAAGTTAAGCAACATTAAGCAATCTAATGTTTTTGTTATCCAAGAGAGGGATCTCACTCCCACCCCCTCCCTCACACTGCCTGAGCTCCCTGCAAAGCTGATTCACCTTCCACCCTCGGCAGACTCTGACAGGTTTTTCTACCTGGCTGCAGTCAGGGTATCTTAACATACCTGTCATTGGTGAAGGAGGCACTACCTTTCTTTTTGTTTTCTTAAAAAATCCATCCTCGGGGTTATTAAAAAAATATTTCCGGGACAGGAAAGACTGAAAGCAGAAAAGGACAATGCCAACACCATAAGAAGTAAAAGGACAGAAGCATTAGTTCTTGCTCAGACATTCACAACATCTTGTGAGTTCCTTCACCTTTCTTGGATAACTGCCTCACTGCCCATGTGTTCTAAAGCTCCTCACATTTTTCTGCATCCAGAGTACCAGATCTCTGGTTTTAAGTAATTCTTAAGTAACTATAAGAATTCTCTGAAGAAAAACCCATTAAAGAGTTTTCAGTGTTCTGTGAAAATTCTTTCTGTCGGTGGAGCACCAATGTTCCAATACATGGAACATTTTCACCATCCCAACTGACTTCTGAATTTCACAAAATACACATTTGGTATCAAAAGAGCCAATATGAGCGATGGATTTTTAGTTTAGCAAACGTTTCAGCTGACACTGTATGACCACCGCATTATCCCAAGCTTGTGTTACATCCCTGTGTGCCTGCCGGCAGATACTAAACATGACAGTTTGGAGGCACATCTCATGTCTTAAAACATGAAATTAACATGCAGTTAAAACACTGAGCAGCGACAGCTAACATAAACGTCAGGGAAAAGACATATACAGAGGTCCAAGGTTCCTAAGAATCTGCACTCCTGGACACTGCCCTGGCCCGGGCGTAACCGGCAGCGTCCGACTGCGCGGGCCCTGCGGGCGCTGCTCCTCCCACGGCACTGCCCGGACAGAGCCCCGCGCTTTGCGCTCCTTTCCCAGCCATCCTCTCCGAAAAGCCCCAACCGCGCGGCTCCGTACCTGCTTTGGAATGTATTTTCCATTTTCCCGAAGGACTCTGCTCCGGATCAGGACTTGGCTAGAAGAGAGACACGCGGCGTTAGCGGCCGGGCCGGGCCGGGTCGCGGGGAGCGGGGCGCGGGCGGGGTGAGGCGGGCCCTGACCTGTCGGACACCTGCTCCTGCGTGAGGCGCTTGTCGCTCTGCAGCAGGATGGACACGTAGTGCCGGATCATGCCCACGAAGAAGGTGATGAAGACGATGGGCAGCACCACCCATAGCCGGATGTTGGAGTCCAGCAGCAGCTCGGGCTCGCTCATCGCGGCGGTGCCGCCTCGGGCCCGGCTCCGGCCGACACCGGGCCGCCGCCGCACGCCCCGCTTCCGCTTCCGCTTCCGGACCGCCCTTCCGCCGCCGGCGGAACGGCGTCAGCGCGCGCCACTGGCGGGAAACTTGAGCGCGAGTGGCGGGAGCGCCGTGAGGGGACAGTGGGGTGACAGACGGTGAGGGGACAGCGGCGTGTCCTGCTCTGTCCTGCCCTGCCCACTGTCNTGCCCTGCCCGGAGGGGACGGGAGAGGAGGGGAGGTGAGGTGAGGTGAGGTGAAATGGCCGCCTGAGGCACTGCCCAGCCTTTGGCAGTGGGTGCGATGGAGAGGGGGCTCTCCGGCGGCGGCACAGAACGCCTGGCTGGGCTGTCAGGCCGCACCTCGCACCCTGAACAGAATCGCAGCAGTTTTGGGGCTGGAAGGGAGCCCTGGAGTTCACCCAGTCCAACCCCGCTGCCAAGGCACGGTCACCAGGAGCAGGTGACACAGGAACGGGTCCGGGTGGGTTTGGAATGTCTGCAGAGAGGGAGACCCCACGCCTTCCGTGGGCAGCTGTTCCAGTGCTCTGCCATCCACAACCTAACGAAGTTTTTGCTCATGTCGAGGTGAAACTTCTTGTGTTTTAGTTTCGGCTATTGCTCCTTATCCTGTCACTGGTCACCACTGAAGAGAGTCTGGCACCATCCTCTTGGCCACCCGCCTTTCAGATATTTACACACCCAAAACATCTGTGAAAGCCTCATTGCACTTTTGTTTTTCAACTGTTCCACTTCCATGCTGATATTTTAAGTAACTCATTTTACTAGCCTCTGCCAAGTAGTTGTAATTTAGTGTGAGATGTGCACACACTTTTTTAATAACCTTTAGGTTTTAAAGGTGAGTCAAGATTTTTTTTTTTTCTTTTGAATCGTTGCTATCCCTCAAAAGAGGATGGGTTAGATGGAGGTTTGTGCTGACAGAGCTCACTGGCCATGATACCTGGTTAGGGACTGGAACAGGGTCAGTTATGTGGTTGGGCTCATGAACACTCACGTGTGAATCTTTTGTTGTTTTGTCCAGGTATGTGGAGAGGGCCTTGAGTTTAGCTCAGTGGATGCAATCTGAGTCCTCACAATTGCTCACTTTATTTTGCCATTTAATTTGCCTGGTGTCTGAATGAAAGGCCAAGCCTTGTTTTATGAGGAACTGAATTTTAGAAAAAATGATGTATTGTGCTATTTAAATGTGACAAGCTCTGAAATTTCAACCTGCACAGCAGAAAAATGTGGTGTGATATTGGTTACCCAGGCAATCTGTCTTTCTTTGAGCACTCTCAGTTTCTGTTGCATTCTCTTTTGCTATTCACTAATACATTCTAGATCTGCTTAAAAAAGAAATGAATTAAACACTTGTCTTTTTCCTGGCATTTTTTTAGGCAACAACAAAGGTTTTGTTACCATGGTTTCAAAAAGGAAATCGTCGGAAGTTGATGCTTCTAAAGAGAGCTGCAAGACAGACTTGCCAAGTAGGTGCTTGGGTATCATCTTACTGGAGTGGAGACCCATTAATAGAGGCAATAGCTCCCAAGCAGGGACAAGGCCAAAATGGCAATTTTGATAATGCTGATTGTTAATGACACTGTTGTTGATTTTTTTTATACATTTGATGTAGCGTGCTTTGTTTTCTCAGAAACGAAGAAGTCACGGATTTCTGATAAGGAAAATGCCTCTGCCTTCTGTGGATTGGAGGATGAGGGAGTCTTTGAAGAGCTCCTTAGGACATCAGGAGTTGTGCTGAAAGCTGGGGAGGGACAGAATGAAATAGGTATGAGTTTAACATTTGCTCTTTCTGCTTTTAGATCAAAACCTGCAAGGATGACCAGTACAAAGTAAAGATGTGTTTTACTTGCAGGACAAAAGTGTTTGAGACAGCTTGTTTCAAAATTCAAGCAAACTTTCATTTGGCCTCTTATTTGTTACATACCTCTTGCTCCTGCTGAATTCAGTGCATCACCTAAACTCATTATACCAGCTCTTTGGGTGTAGACAGGCTAAGTCTAAAGACCTGTGAAAGGTAATTGGAGGTATATAGAAAAATATTAGACTGCATCTGTGACTACAGTATTGAATTGCAGAGGCAGGAACTCTGAAATGGGGAAACAAACATGGCATTGTTGCCTTTCAGCTCAGGCAAGGCCTTCAGGAACTCCTGTATTCAGCCTTTTCAATGCTACTCTCAGCCCTGACTGAAGAAAGCACAAGTGCTGATTCCACTCAGGCTTTTGCCAACTGGACTTCTCAGTAGAGCAAATTCAGAAATGTTGGTGGATGGGCTTGAGAGTTTGTACTTGGTGTAGCTGTTGTGCTGTTGTATGGACAGACTGTGTCTCCTTTATTTCCTTTCTAAACTTTCTCCTTAGCTGTTGACCAAATGGCTTTCCAGAAGAAGCTCTGCCTGGCCCTGGAGAAGCACCCTACCTACCCAGCTGTAAGTAACTTTGGCAGGAGCCACCTTTAAAGCTGATTGCTGAGTAGGAAAAGATGCAAATGCGCCTGCCTGTCCCTGCAAGTCCCATACAAAAGCGCAACACAGCAGCTTATCTTGGATTTCTATGGTCTAGACTTCCCAGTTCTCTCAGTGTTGCTGTCCCAGCCTTTTAGTCCCACTGTTTTTCTGACTGTGCCCTGTCAAAGTAATTTTCATTTGCAATATTATTCAATAAAGACTCTTACAGGAGACAAATCACTTGCATAGCTTTCTGGTGGAAACTGGGTTTGGTTTTGTGTTTGGTGGGAGCTGGCAGCATTAAAACTGCCATGATATGGTGCACCTCTCCAGTTAGCAAGTCCAGGATGAAAGTCCTGAGGCCAGTGATTTGACTGCAAATGCTTTTTGGGTGCAGCTCTTGTCACATTAAAGGTTGCTATCTGAGCTGAACAGAAAAAAAGGCAAAGCCTTTTAAAATCACAGTAAAATATGAGCTATTTGCTTTAGAGTTACTTCAGAGAAAAATCAGTGTTTCCTTCTGGAAATGGTCTAGACTAGTGTTCATTTATTATCCAGCATTCCTTCCATCACACTTTCTGTCTGCAGTTCCCTGGTTAGCTCTTTCTGGTTCTTATCATCTGCTTGCACCAGTTGACTGGGGTGTCCCTCCAGGGTGGATAACTTCTCTCTGCTTTGCAGGTTGTGAAGCAGTTCATCAGTGGCCTGGAGTCTCACATCAAGGACAGGAACCAGTTCAAGAACTGCCTCTTGCCGTGCACTCCTGTACGGACTGAGGGGTCAAGGTAGAGAAAATGTATTTTGCCTTCCCCTTCAGTCAGAGCCAGTCTCTAGGTATGTTCTGTGACATTGACCAGAGTCCAGGGAAAGGCTCCAGCTGATGCACACCAAGGCAGGATGGCCGGTGTCGTATGTTGGTGTTTAATAGGGAGTTTAGTGTTAAGTCACAGAATTTACTGTCTGCCCATGGCACACATTGGATTCCATGGCATTTTATGGCAAGAACCAAATACTGTGAAAAAAAATTGACAGGGCTGGTGAAGGTCAATTCCTTTTTGAGATTCCTTTTTTCCAGGAGATACAGTTTAACCACAGACTTTCACATTTCTAGTCTCGTAGAGAGTGAGCTGGTTCAGAGCTAAAGTGCATTTTTAAATCTTATTGTGTGTGTCTGTGATTACCATGTGTTACCTTAAGTCATTTTATGTAGTTTTTTTAAAAAAAACAGTCTTGGAAAAAGCTACAGCCTGTTCTCCCAGCATGTTTTTTACACAATTGTTGTGGAATCTTTCATCTTGCAGGAATCTGGTGCACTCTTATTGTGAAAGCCTCATTAAACTGCTTCTTGGGATTAAGATCTTACAGGTATGGGCACCTTAGCTTGCTCTTTACAATGGTCTTGATTGTAGGGAACATTTTTCTTACATAAGTAAAGGATTAATTGAACTGGTTTTGAGGCAGTTGAGGCTGCATCTGGAATAGTGTCCAGTTTGTTGTTTCTGTAGGGACACGAAGATACGTAGAGCCTGAGACGAGCAGAGACAGAGGGAACTGGGTTTGTTCATTTTTAAAAGAAGATGAAGGGAAATTTCATGGTCTTCAAATACCTGGTTGCAAGGTGTAGGGAACACAGAGCCAGACTCATCTCAAAAGTGAACAGGGATAGAATGAGAGATGATGGCTCAGGCCAACCATGGGAAATTCTGATGACATATAACCACTTCCACTGTGGAGAATGTGTGGTTTTTTAAGTGGTAGAACTGGGCACTGTTTTTAAACTTATCTAAAGTTGATGCTTTAATTTTCTGTGTGATGAAAAGCAACTCAGGGTCTGAGAAAGAGAGGTTCATTGGCCCAGAGGAATTGTATGTACATCCTGCCCATATGCTCTGATTCTTTTGGGTTATGTGGGTAGTTTATACCACCCTCTGAAAAGTGGTTTTCACTTCTCAGGCCGTGTGCCTCCTTTCTGGCATTAGGCAAGAGATTTCTTATACAGGAAAACTTTTATTGAGTATTTTATTTTCTGTGTGTATTTCATCTTTTGTGAAAGGTGCATTTGGGTGGCAATACCACAGCACAACCAGTAAATCACCCTTAACACTGTCTTTTTGCCTTTCTTTTAGCCTGCTGTCATAACACTGTTGTTGGAAAAGATCCCTGAATTCTTTTTTGACATGTGAGTATAAACTGGATTCTCTCTGCCTTGAAATTAAGTTTCTTTTGGACAATCACCAGCTGTTTGACTTTAACTGTCACTTCAGATTTACCTGAATGGCAGTTTGCACTGATGTGGTTTTTTCCTCATACCTGTGTAAAATAATCTGTGAGGTACCATGACCTTAAATTTGTGGGTGCATAAAGCAGAAGACAAATTTCTAGAAGGTGAAATGCAGACATTGTGCATTGATTTATTGTGCTTTTTGCAGCTGCTGACACAAACTTAGGAATTATTTCAGCAGAGGAGCTATGGAGTGTCTCATAATTTAGAAAAAAAATGGAAGTGACTGCTGGCAGAGTTTTAGGAGGCTGTGAGATGCAAACAGATCTCCTTTTAAAAGGGCGGATTGTGGTCAAACAAGGGAAATTGAAAAAGCATCTGTTGTTTTTTAAAATTAGAACATCATATTTGGAGTAAGAGATCTTGAGGTGTAACACAGGCAAGACTTGACCACTTCATCTCTTTTTCCTGTTCCCTAGATACTCGCTACAGAGTTAGTGGGGCAGGCCAAGGGGCAGAAAGAAGCTGAGGCTGTTCCTGCTGCAGTTTTTGTTCCAGTGCTGGAATACGGATACAAATGCTGCACAGAAGTGCAGTCCAAGAAATTGTCTCAGACTGAAATCTTGTTTGAGGAGGGTTTAACATAGACAGTCACAAGGTCTGAACTGTTTTCAACCAAGAATTCTAAGGGATCTCGGATGTGAAAATGATAAGCTGTTAATTGTGCTGTGAATCCTTTGGGAATTCTGAAAAATGGGTGTTGTTACATTAGTCTCTTATCAAACTAAGAGGAGTGAAGTCCTTTCTATGTATTAATGACCAGTTAAGAATGGGGTTAGTTGCTCTTGCTGACCAGCAGCAAAGCTTTTGAGTCTGTAGGTCTGACTAACCTGTGTGTCCTTTTCTGCTGTTTCAGTGTGGGCACATTTGGAACAAATTTCCCCCGGCTCATTGTCAATCAGTTTAAGTGGCTTGACAGGCTCCTTGACAGCCAGGTGGGTACCAGAGGTGCAATCTCATGGATGCTTTTTCCAAACAACTTCTGGAATGCCTCTCAGGTGGGATTAGATGAATTCTTGTGCTGATGAGAACTGATGTTGTTTTTATATTCTCATGCTGGGGGAGAGATTGAATTTTTTCTCTTTTGTTATGATTGCCTTGAGTGACTTCTGAATGTCTTTTACTATTTTTCTTCTTTCCTTGCTCTGAGTCTTCTTTTACATAAATTTATATCTATGCATGTGTATTCACACGGGTGACCCTGTTTTAAAGCTGTTGCTGGCAGGAAGTTACAATCCCCTCTTGTTTAATTTTAATAAGGTAGTGGATACTTGAAAGCATGTGGGGATGAATTCTCTGTTCTTGCTCTGGTGATTCTTTTCCTTCTTTCCCTAAGTCAGTTCGTCTCTGTGGGTTACTCTCTACTGGTGTACTAAACACTGGGAAGCTTGTTGAGTTTCCCAGTTTCCTCTGCTCACCAAGATCATTATATCCTAGCTGTAAAATGCCATTGTTCCACAAAAGTCTATGCTCTGCTTCACGACTTCAGCAGGACAATGAGTTAAAGGACTGTGCTCCTCTTGTCTGCAGGATCTGGTCAAGAAGTTAATGCAGATGGTTAGTGTCTCTCCAGTACCAATCCAGCACGATATTATCACCAGTTTACCTGAGATCCTGGAGGATTCCCAGCAAAGTGAGGTTGCCAGAGAGCTCAGGTACAGATGATTTGGTTGGAGGGTTTGTTTTGTTTTTTCCCCCTTGCACTTACCAGAAAAGGACAAAGTGCATTAATGCAGGTTGCTCTGGGGCTGACTGAAGTATGACAGCACTATGTTCCTGTTAACTGCAACATTTGGGGACACTTACCACTGGCTTAGGACATTCCATTTGTGCTGTTAAGCTCTTAAAGAGAGCACAAACAATCCAGCAAACATTTAGACAATGCTCCAAAACTGCTTTTATCTAAATAATTACTAAACTCTTGACTACCTGGGGAGAGCACTGGTAGCATCCAGTTAAGTACTCAATACTTCTGCTGGATACTTTATGATCAATCACTTGGATATTACTATTGACAGCTTCTGATTTGTCTTGGATCCTGCTGTGGTAAGGATCAACATGGTTTTTATTAATAAAAAACCCCCAGACCCACAACACAGTAAATGTGTGCATGAAATAGAACTTTCTGGCTATTTTATATACTTTTCTCAAGCATATTTACTGATCCAAACAACTGGGATACCTTATGCCAAGAGTTATCCTCCCAGGGAACACTGCCATAGGCTAGTTCTGACATCTGTCTTCTTTAATAGTGTATTCATTTTACACAATAATTTGACTAGTCTAAGTGTTTCTAAATCTTATTTTTTGCACAGATCACTTACATTTATGCTGGTGTTTATTATCTTTTCAAACCTGTGATCTCTGTTGCAGATTATTGCTGCAAGCAGTGAGTGCATCCTGTTCCTTGTACCCTCTCAGATTGTGACTTTGTTTTCATTCTCAATTTATAGCCTCAGCTTCTAGATAAAAAACTCCACACATTTTTCCTATGCTAATCAAACTCCTCAGATTTCTCTTTTCTCTGTTTGAGTATTTTGAAAGCTGAGATCCAAACAGTATCAGCAAGGTATATTTATTTCCATATTCTCAATAGCCTCTACCCATTTCTGATGCAGAAAACAACTTATTGCTTGTTGTAATTAATTAGGGAGCATAGATAGAATTATCAAGAAGCTGAAAATGCGGTGGTTTTCAACCAACACCAATTGACTACAACTTCTTGCTAGAGAAAATTTGTAAGAAACTGAGATGTCAGCCAAGAATTATTACATGAGTTTTTGGAAAGTCCATGATATTCTTAAAGACAGGTGCAATCCTTACATCACGAGTAAGAATTCAGTGAACAAGTTTTCCATGATGCCAGTGGCATATGTTATTGTCAGTTTCAGAGATTTTCTTTTGTCATGACCACAGAAACTACTGGAATCATACAATACACTAAAGATACATTATTGGCTTTGTTAAGAGGACCATTTGTTTTCTTTTCCCTGTGTATCAGCTGCTTGCTAAAGCAGGGCAGACGGCTCACAGTGCCAATCCTGGATGCCCTTTCTCGTCTGGATCTTGATGCAGAACTTGTGGCTGAGGTGAGAGCTTTTACTGAGCACTTCAGCAGACCCCAGCCCCTGCTTAGCAACATGAGAGCTGGAACTGTTTCTTCATTCCAAGTATGTTGCTAAATCTGACTCCTGTGGGCCTTCGAAAGTCCTGGGCTCCTGAAGTTGGAAAGAAGTCAGATGCTAAAGCTGGTTTTTGAAACATGCATGAGGGGTTCAGTGAAGAGCAGAGAAGTTTTCTGAATGCATACTGTAGCAGCCAGAAATTTCAATCACAGCTGTTTTAGCAAATGCAGAAGCACTTTGTCCTGCTGCAGTAGTTTTACTGCCTGTCTTAAACCTTCTTATTGTCAATATTTCATCTTTTTGAAGTACAGCGACCAGACTAGACTTATATTCTAAGGAAAGGCTAATTGGTGATTAAATAATTAAATAGGTTTTCTCTGCAGAATGCAGATAAAGGAGAAGAGATGATGATGTGCCTTGTGCCTTTTGGATATGCTGCATTGCTGCACTTTCTGGAGTTGGGCTTCTTATGAATAAAATAAAATTGGTTCATTTGAGTGCATTAAATAGTGTTTTACATAGTCCCAAAAGGCTGAGGCTGCACAGCAGGCTACACATCCTCCATGCTTTTCCCTTTTGAAAGCCACTTAAAAAATGATGGAACCAAGCTCCTCTTGTTGAAGAGTGATAAGGGACAGTGGCCACAATAGGAGGTTTAGGTTGTATTTTTGGAAAAAATGAGTTAAGGTCTGCAGCTTTGACATACATTATCAAAGAGGTGGCAGGGATTGGAGGTCTCCTCCATCCTTCAAGGCTCAGCAAGGCCAAGGTGAATCTGACCTAGCACTGACAATATTCCTGCTCTGAGCAGAAGGCTGGTCTGTAAGTCTCCAAGGATTCCTTCCCACTAACATAACTATGTTTCTGTGAAGTGTTGTCTTCCAGCTGATGGAGTACTGCTCTCTCCTCAGGTGCGACAGTCTGCCATGACCATTGTGCCTTCTGTAAAACTGGAAGATTTGCCTGTAGTAGTAAAATTCATCCTCCAAAATGTCAATGCAGCAGATGCAGTAGAGGTACAGTATCTTTCATAATGAAGTGTGAGTTTTCCACACCAGTGTATGTTTTAACAGAGGGAAGCTGCTTCACACACAGAGCTGTATGATTTTTATGTCTTCATGTAAAATTTTAATATTGCCAGGGATCAAAGCCAACCTTGCTGAACTATCAAACATGCTTTTTTCCGTATATTGAGGAAGCCTCAGCCTAAGCCAAATGAGGTTTGTGGTCTGCCCAAACCTGTCAGGGAGCCCCCTGTAAAAAAAAAGTGTGCCTGACATGGAAGCCAGTCTGTGCTGGTACACTGCAATTCAACAGCAGTCAGATTGGTAAACTTGCATGTCCCAGAATTCCTGAGGCTGTCATATATCTTGCTCAGCTGCTAAACAGAATAAAAACAACTCACAGCAACATAAAGCTATAGGTGGGAATTTCACTTAGTAGATCTTAAAAAATTCTATCTTTTGTATGACATACAGGTGAAGAGAAGAGTTTTGCTGGTTCATTTTCTAAGTTAAAAAAAGTAAATTTGGACATGATTAAATACTTGTGAATCTTTACTAATATATGAGTTTTGATTTGTAATTTTAGGGTTATTATGGGAAATTGTTTTCTTTTCCTCAGCTTTTTCTGTTCTTCCCTCATTTGTCACAGTGCTTTGTGCATGGATTTGTACTTTACAGGTGATTTCTGATCTTCGTAAGAGCTTGGATCTGTCCTCGTGTGTTCTGCCCCTGCAGATTCACAGTTCCCAGAAGAAGATTAAAAGCCAAACCCAGGCCAGGTACTTAAACAGGTTTACCTGATTCTCCAAGGGTTGGATGGGACAAGAGAACTTAAACTCTTCTGGTCTCTCTGGCACAACTGGCTACATGCACAAGCATAATTTATCCTGTGGAGAGGCATGGACACCTTTATTCCTTCCTGCTTGGTACTAATACAATACACTTGTCAGTCTTTGCCCAGCCAGCTTCCCCTGCTGTGTTTCTTTTGAGCCATCTGCACCCATGTCTGCACAGGATAAGCAACTTCATTTATAATAATGTTGCTACCAGTTCATCTGTTTCAAGTTCCCTCCAGTGTGTTTTCCATTGATTCTGTGACCTCTGTTTCCACCTTCTTGTGAAACTCCCTATCCTTGCCAGAGTATTCCCTCTGGACCATGGCTGCTTTAAGTAACTGCTGTGGCTGCTGGGCTGCATTGTTCCTTCTGTGACAGTATTTGCAGGGACTGAGTCTCCTCCTTTCTGATTTGCAGTTCTTCCCAGAGCCAAGTAACCACCAGCCAGAATTGTGTGAAGCTACTTTTTGACGTGATCAAGTTAGCTGTGAGATTTCAGAAAGATGTCTCTGAAGCATGGATTAAGGTAAGATACATGATACAGACCTTGTTTCCTTTTTTTATTTGGGCTCCTTGATTGAGCCTGCGACTTTCTTGTAATCAAATATGATATTAAAAGACAAATTTTAGCCCCTCATTTTACTGATACAAATTTCAGTCTGTGAGAGAGGAAAAATGTATACCCATATATTGAGACTGAGCTGTGTGAAACCTTAAGGTGCTTGAAAATGTCCTGCTAGAAATCAATATTGGTTGGTATTGCAATAAATTTAAATTGCATTTCAGTGTAAACCATGAGGCTTCTTCTTGTCGTCATTACTCAGTACCTCAGTTCCTTTCTCAAGCCTGATGTTATTTGAGAACATCCTTGTTCAAACTCAGTTTTCAGCTATTTTTTTGAATGCCTTCTGGATTCTCTGTTGTTGGCAAGATCCAGTTTGCTGACTTTGATAGGTATCCTGTTGCAGAGGAGAGAAATCTGTGAGCAGGATGTCACAGACTTTTGGTGTTTACCTTTTTTGATTTCGTTCTGGAATATAGTATTGTACTGTAGCTTAACAGCTTGCTTGTTTTTTTTTCCTCTCAGGCTATTGAGAACAGCACATCTGTGTCTGACCATAAGGTAATACTTCTGCTCTGGGAGTGTCCTCTTCCCCTGGTTTCTCAAGGGCTTTCTTCATGATTGTAGATAAAGAGATTTTTGTAGTTGGAGCAGAAACTGCCAGTGATGTCTCATGGGTGGTTCTTTTGGTATTGGACTTGTTCTGAGTATAACAACCATCCATTTTCTTTGTGACTCTTGGTACATCCCTTCGTAATGTCAAGGGACAGAGTTATCCTGCTTTAATTCTGTCCTGTTGGACTCAAGTTTTTTTTTGCAGTTGTGACTGTTGGGACTTTTTGAGCTCTTTCTTTCTTCTTAGTTTAGACTTCAAGTTTTGACTTGGAGTTATCTGGACTGTTTAATATTTCAGCATAATGAGTGGTGGTTATTTCCTCTCAAAGGTTCTGGATCTGATAGTTTTGCTGCTAATCCATTCTACAAACACCAGGAACAGGAAGCAAACTGAGAAGGTCTTGAGGAGCAAAATCCGACTGGGCTGCATGCCGGAACAGCTGATGCAGAATGCCTTCCAAAACCATTCAACGGTCAGTGCTGACCCTGCTTTGGGACTCTCTCTTTTATCTCTCAAAGATCTTGTCAGATGATGATTTAGCCCTGCATTATTTACACCTTTCCAGTTATGTATGTGTACTTCTGTCATGATTTTTGGTCCAGATCAGTGTCCCAAGGCACATGTCCTCTGTTGTAGCTGTCATGTGGTTTTTTGGAGTTGAGCTTTCCTCAGCATTGGATGTGTTGAAAACAAGAAACAATAATCAACTCTTTCATGGTGTCTGTATTTCAGGTTATCAAAGACTTCTTCCCTTCAATCCTAGCCCTTGCTCAGGCCTTTCTGCACTCAGCACACCCAGCTGTGGTCTCGTTTGGCAGCTGCATGTACAAACAAGCTTTTGCAGCCTTCGACTCCTACTGCCAGCAGGTACAGCATGATGGATGGCAGCTGTTTTATTTGGGTTTGCACTTTGTTCTAGAGCATATGTTATGATCCTTTAGGGGACAGGGTTTCAGGCAGTTGGAAGCCTTTGGAGAGAGGTCTGTGCCAAAGAGTAGCCCAAGAAGGAGATGGGGAACAACAGCAAGACTGGTAGCAAGTGACTCTAGCACAGAGACTGTTGTGATTAAATGTACTTGATCAACTTAGTTCATACGAGCAGAGCAAGGCAGACGTTTCTCTGTTCATATTTCACTGTGGTTCCTTTGGTGGCCTTCTCCTTAGGAGGTTGTGACTGCTTTGGTGACTCATGTGTGCAGTGGGAGTGAGACAGAACTGGACATTTCTCTGGATGTGCTCACGGATTTGGTGGTACTGCACACGTCCCTGCTGATGCGCTATGCCACCTTTGTGAAGGTATGTGGGTTTATATTAAATTTTGGGTCTCTTATACCACTTTGCCTCAGATCCAGAATAGGCCAGTACTTCTCCAAAATAGAGGTATTGGAAAAATTTGTACCTGTAAAGCTTTTCTGTCTGGACAGATGCAGTGGGTGGTCAGAAGTGAAAGGTATCTGCTGTCAAAGTGTGAGCTGTAAGATAGGACTGAAGGATTTTTTGACAGGGGAAATAAGAAAGACAATTCCCTTTAGCTGGACGATACTTAAATTGCAGGCATGGAATGGTGCCTGCAATGGAAGGAAAATGCTGTCTTCCTTTACATGAGCTATTGCAAATACTTGGCAAAAACCTGCCCCCATTGTGGACTGCCCATTCTGTCTATTGAAAGACTGACAGTACTTTAGCCAGTATTTGAATCCTAAGACAAAATTGCTTGCAGAGATGGAAAAAGATGTATCCTAAAGTTTAAAAGAAGAAAATAGTGTGGAGAAAAAAATGGACTATTGTGTTCTAAGAATGATAAGGCATGTGCCCAGTTGCCTATTTCCAAAACTAGGAAAAGTGGAGATAGAGGGAAGAGCCAAACAGCAAGACAAGCCATGTAACAGTACTTTCCTTGAATACTCCCATCTGTGGTGGTTTGTAGCTTAAGGACAGCTCGTATTTAAGAGCCCTTGAAAAGGGTAGGTGTGGGTATTCCTACACCTCTGTGATATTTTGGTGCTCCCTGTGATTTAATTATACAATGTGGGGAAGGTGTATACTTTTTGCTGTTTAGTTGGTTGATTGTTAAATGAAAATTACTTGCTTAATTACTTGCTTGTCAAATACTTTCAATCCTGTGACTAAACCTGTGATAGAAAATAAGACAGCTGTCACTTGTCCTAAGCATTCCCAAAATGCTTATGGTAGCCAAATTGTTCTTCCCGTTCAGCCTCTGATAAAATGAACTGCCATAATTAAGGCCAGAGCAATAGTTTAGCATTTGTGTTTGTTTCATTTGAGTGTAGCTTTTTCATGTATGTACAAATAAAGGTAAACTTAATTATCTTCCCTGAGGTTGATGATTAATGTGTTTTTGAGAATATGGAAAGGGATTCTTGAAACATCTAAGCTGGTTTGTGGCTTCTCTTACAGACCATTTTAGACTGTACACAGAAACTGAATCCATGCCAGATCCGGAAGCTTTTCTACATCCTCAGCATGTTAGCATTCAGCCAGAAGCAAGAAGGGAGCTACATTCAGGTAAGCAGAGACACAACAGAAAGTTGTTCAGGCTGTGCCTTGGTTCTTTTGCTAGGTTAACTAAATACTGGCCTTATCTATTAACAGTGATTGATGTCAGGATGTCCTTCAGCTTAAAATTGTATTGATTCAGTCACTTAAATTCTGTACACCAGAGACAACAAAGACTCTCTTGTTAGAAGAACTGAACTTCACAGAGCAGAGTACCCTCCTGTGAAGTGGTAGACTTCACACCTCTTGTGTCTCTGGTTTAAATGTGAGAAGCTCTCAAACCTTGTCTGTCTAAATCCACTTCATCTTGCACAGGATTCCTTGTGTGACTCAGTTGCAGCATAACAGTGGTGTTATTGGATACCTTTGCCCAGATTTCTGAATCCTTGAGCATAGCAGATAAAGAAATAAATCAAAGATATGTATTTCACTACAGAGATGTCTGGGTTTAAAATCTTCCCATTCATAAAGTTCAGCTCTTAGAAATCAGGACTCTTTTTCTTTGAGTCCCTGTATAGTTTGTAGTTGTGGGTATGTTTGCTAACTTGAGACTAAAGGAAAACTGCTCTTCCTCTCCTTCTGGTTGGTTTGTAGCATGTAAAACAGCATTTCTATAGTAATTTTGGGCCTTCCCACTCACCCTGTTAAATTGGAGCTCTTCACTGCCAAAATTCCCAGTTGTATGGCAGGTTTAGCTCCTTTCTGAACTACTTTCCTGAGTGATTTCCCTGCCTCCCACCCCGAGTCCTTCTTATCTGTGACTTGTGAAAATTGCCTTGGCAACAGACAGTGTGACTTAGCAGCCCAGGAGGTCTCGCCATCAGAATGTTCTGCCTGTCACCCTCAGAAGTTGTGAAAAGAAGGGGAGGAGTGTCTAGAATTTGTTTTGAGCTGAGAGTTTGTAACTGTGGAGATCCAAGGTTGGCAATTTGACCCTTATCCTCAATAATACCAAAGACTCCAGGGATAGGTCACCAAAGAAATCATTATCCTCAGGGTCAACTTCCTCTTTGCCTTCTCTAAGTGCACTTCTAAGCTGATGCCTCTTAGACATGAGGATCTCTGCAGGTGGATTAGGCATTTTTCCTTGCACTGCACAGTTTGTCTTTGGACCTTCACCACAAACTGCTCCATCCCTCAGCTCTTGAAGTTGACAGGGTTTTGAAATGCAGCTCTGCAGCTGCTGTTTGGGTGTGACAGGCTCCAAGACCATCTGCTGTTTTTTTAACATACTCTTCTATTAATTAAGGTGAAACCTGGACCAACTACATGTTCTGCGTAGTTGTTAGAGCAAAGTCAAACCAAATCACTTTTAATGCTGTTTACAGCCTTGGAGTTGTGACCAGTATTTTCATCATAAATGAAACGTCAGAATGTGCATTCCTTAAGCAAAGCTGTAATCCTAATAAACCATCCCTCTGTAGCCCTTGGAGATAACATTAAGTGAAGATGCCAATAGAACTGTGAGTGATGCACACAAGTACCTCTGTGGTGACATGGTCTGTGTCTCTTTTCAGGATGATATGCACATGGTGATCAGGAAATGGCTCTCAAGCACAGTTCCCAACCACAAACAAATGGGGATTATTGGTGCTGTTTCCATGATAGGCAGTGTGGCATTAAAAAGGTGAGAGAAAATGTAGCAAAGATGAATTTACACGGCTGTCATTTCAGGCCTGGAATGAAACAAAGACAGGAGGGCATTGCCTTTGAGTTCATGCACATCTTGGGCAAATCCAGAAATTTAAAACTCTTCTGCAGACTGCAGTGTTTGGTGTTCCAGCCTGTTCAGTGCTGCTCAACTGCTGCTGGTCCTAAAGGCATCCCAAATTCCTTGTTAATGCCAATTTGTGGATGCCTTGACCAGCACCAGCAGGACCTATTGCTTGGAAAAAAATTGAACACTTGGTGGACTGACTACAGATCAGCTTCTGACTCTAGGCTGAATAACCTGAGCTGCTTTGTGTTTGAATCCAGGGAAATCTAAAAGGGAAGAAATCCCAAACAGCACCAGGTCTTTTCCTAATGTGTTCCAAAGAAATCTTTTTCATGCATAATTCTCCAGTTTCTGGAGAGAGAGCCTTGTGTGATGGGTTTTGCTGTCTCCTGAGTCTTGTGCCACAACAGCAAAGTTATCAATTGCTTGCAGGAATGAAGGAGATGGTGCTTCACTGGAGAGACCAGAGCTGAACAGTGAGCGTGATGGACAGGTGAGTACCAAGAATGGGGCAGTGTGGGACACAGGGAGGATATGGTCAGCAAGGAGGGGTGACTGAAAATGCAGTCTTAACTGAAGTACTTTATGGGTCTGGGAGTTAACTTCCCTGGTCCTGGGATTGATTCTTGTACATTGACTGCCAGAGCCAAGAGTCTACTAAAAATGGTTTTGGAGAAACAGAGGCACCTGCTGGTGTTGCCTTTGCTAGACCAGGACAAGCAGCACTGCAGCCATTTAGTGAAAGTCTTTTTCTAGCTGTTATTTCACATACAAAGGAAAGAAGCAGGACAATCTGCTTCAGTAAGCCACAGGTGACCATAGCCATCCTTCTCAGCTTTGCTAGCTGTGCCTTTCAGGCCATGCAGAGAAAGTATTTCTGCTGTACAAGGTTGGCATTGCAGCCTTTTTCCTTAGTTTCTGTTGAAGAACCTTCTTCTCTGCTGGCACTCTATTTGAAGGTGATCCTGGGCATACATGAAATCTTTGTATTATTTCATGGCAGAGGACACTAAAAGGCCCATGTTCCTTCTTAAAGCTGTGTCTATTCAAGAACATTCACCAGGGGTTGTTACTCTAGGGATGAAGCTTTGAATATGCCTCACAATAAATTAATGTAAAAAGGACTGAAGGTAAAACTCGAGTTGGATCCATTTATCTTACCCATTTCTGCACTGTTTTCTCTCCTTTCAGCTGTCTACCCTGCTGGACCTTGTGGGCTTCTGTTGCGAGCAAACACCAGAGGTCTTGGCTCTGTACTACGATGAATTTGCCAGTTTGATTGAGAAGCAGAAGGGCAATTTGGACTTGCAGCTCCTGGTACATTGCAGAGCAGTTTGAACTTATTTATTTACATTCATTTTTTAGAGAAACTATATTTTTCAAACATTGGCAAGATAGAGTCAATTTGACGATTTCACTCCAGTCTGGGAACTTGTTTTGTTCTGTGGGAGATTGGTCAGATACAAAATCCTCATTCAGTTCTCTTGGCTGTTTTTGATTATGGCAGATTCCTCATTGTGCTTTTAACAGCTTCTTTTATGTGAAATTTTGCATGACAATGGGGAAGCCTTTTAAAGGAAACTGTGACATTTCAGTTCCTATTCATAGACAAAATTAGAATCTGAAAGGACTTTAAACTTAGTATTGAAATTGGTTTCTAGGTCAGACTAATAAGATTATCTGATCCCTAAGAACTTGGAAGAGTCACAGTCATTTATGGCAATAAATAAATAAATAAATTGTATTTATGGTGATAGGAAGAGGTTTGTGAAGGCCACTGGACAGCTCCTTCTTCCTGCTGGGAACTCCCTTTACATGTGGGCTGCTTTCCTCTTCCAGCCACCTGCTCTGCCTCTCTGCCTCACTCTAGAACTTGTAGTGAAGCCCACATCCAAAGAGCAGGGAAGAAATTGGTTGTGCACACTTAGCAACGTTTCCTGGCTCTGTCTCTACAGGCAGCCCTTGGCTCTCCTTGCAGGTCATGGGGCTTCATTGCTGTGACTGTTCCAGGATACTTTTGCTTGGTCTTCTGCATCTTCCACTGCTGCTGTTGGAACTTTCTTCACTGAGCCCCTTTGCTGTGCAAGTTTCTTTTCCTTTCTTTATAGGATGAATTTGGGAAGAGTTTGGTGGAAGATTTTCCCAGTGACTTCGTGGTGGATCTCAGTCCCACAGTGCATGGGTATGCTAATCACAAATAAAGCATTGGTAGTGTTTTTGTCACGGAGAACTGAGGTTACCAACAAGACCTTGTCTGTCTTTCCTTGCAGTTCATTCTTGTTCCCAGTGAAGTCCTTGTACAATCTGGATGAAGATCAAAGTCAAGGAGCAATTGCCATTAACCTCTTGCCACTGGTGTCACAGAGTGAGCTTGGCAGGGTCACCGCTGGAGTGAGTAACCAAAGTAAAAGGTATTTGACACTTTCCTGTGGGATGTCTGCAAAGGTAAAGGAAATGTTTTCATTTGTGCACTTCAGGTGCCTGACAAGGAGCTGGTCAGAGAATTTTCCAGTTTCCAGTGTTCTTCTCCTTTTTTTGATGTTAAACACACTCAGATAGGTTTAAAGGCATAATCTGGTTGGGAGCTGGCAGTCTGTTCTGGCTTGGGCTGTTTAGATGATCTTGGGTGAGTCATGCTGGTAGACTGTGCTAAACCCACAAACATGCAGCCAAAAGTTAAGTTGGACCGAAAAATTTGTCTTTGGCAAATGGAACAGGAAGCATGTAAGATATAAAAAAGTCAAAGTAAACAGGAGGGCAGCAAAGTTTAAAGAATCATAAGATTCATAGAATTGTTAAGGTTATAAAAGGCTCTCTTTTTTTTTTTTATTTGCACCTTCACATCTTTTGTAATTTATTGTCATAAGATCTTGTTGAGATTTTAGTTGTGCTTTAAAAAAGACATGATAATTTTAAAATGAGAGAAAATATAGCTACTTCACATGCATCTATGGAAAAATGTTAATTTTTCGTCACTCAGAAGTGTGGACAATGGCACACTGCAAAACATTGAAGGAGGTTTCTCCACTGCTTATAACTGTGTTGTGCACAATTTCTTACAGTTCCTTCTGAATTACTCCACTTTTATTTCCACCAGAAGCAAATCTGACCCCATTTTTTGTTCATTGCAGCCATTTATCTGCCCTTATATGCTTCTCCAGAAAACTGATAATCACCAGTTATTACTTTGTGGGAGTTTTTTTCTAACCCACGTGGTGCATTTCTCTGTGTTGCTGGGACTTGCAAGAATCAAAATAGAAGGCATAGATAAGATGGCCTGGGAATAGGACATAATGGAAAAGTGATGGGCATTCTGGAGATATATAAAACATAAGACCCACTCCATTTCTTTTTCCCCCAGGGCAGTGTCACCCATGTGTCTGTCACCCTGTTTCCGGCTGCTGAGGCTCTACACTGCAGAGCAGAACAGTGGAAGCCTGGAGGACATAGATGCCTTACTAGGTATGGGAAATGGACTTTTTATAGAGCCTGCCAGCCTGCCTTGTTCCTGTGCCAGATCTGCACAGATTTCCTCCAGCTGCATGAAGAATTGTGCAGTTTGTGAAGGATGCTGAGATGCTCTGTGCCCACAGAGTGGAAGGAAGGCAGGAGAGACAGTTGCTCTGTCTGGAGATGGAATGGCTGATGGGCCTTACTCCAGATAGCCACTGGAATTCATATAGGCTTTGATAAGACACTTGGTCTATGCAAACACCGAAGCACACAGTCCAACATATACTTTTCTTGCTCTGTGCCAGGCTGTCCCCTGTACCTGACTGACCTGGAGGTTGAAGGGAAGCTGGACTCTCTATCTAAGCAGGAGTGTGAATTTCTGTGCTCACTCCTGTTCTATGCTCTCAACTGGTTTCGTGAGGTGAGTAGAGCCTTATCTGTGGGTTCTGGAGTGGAGGGATGAGGGAAGCCTAGGAGAGCAGAGGTTGGTCAGCCAGGAGGGGGTAAGCTAGAGGGAAGGGAATATTGTGGTCTTTTACTGTGGTCTTTATTACCTAACAGAAAGGTTGTGCTCCACTTCTGGAGAGGCTGTAGAATTTCCTTTCTTGGGGATGCTTGGTACTCTTTGTTCTATACCTCTGTGAGCTGACAGAAGAATAAAATGCAGTGCCTTCAAGCAGATTTGGAAAATGTTCTGGCTAACATCCAATGGTCAGTGGGATTATTCCCTGCTGGGCTTATTCTGATAACATGAGAAGGGCAGAGTTGGTGCAATTCCACATTTCTGATCCTCCTGCTCTTCTCCCAGGAGTGCCTCTTTCCTGGCAGACCTGGAGCCACAGGTATCACAGAACCTGACAATGTGCTGTCTGCTAATTCCTCCTTTTCAATTAATATTTTATCTATAGGTGTTGTCTTACTGTTTTTTATAGATTGCACTGATTAAATCCATGTTCTTATGGGCTTTGAAGAGCTTTGTTCATGCAGTCTGAACCTGGTCACACAGCCCACTTGTGCTGTGTTGTGTGTTTATTCAGGACTTGAGAATGTTATTCAGAAAAGAAAAAGTAGCAAAGTGGGTACAAATCTCCCTAATTCAATGAGCTTGGTTTGTATCTCTAGGTTGTAAATGCCTTCTGCCAGCAACAGGATGCTGAGATGAAGGGGAAAGTTTTAACTCGATTACAGAACATCACAGAGCTGCAGAATGTGCTGGGAAAATGCTTGGCAGGTGAGTATGAAACATTTGTACATTGTGGGCCTGTACCAGCTGTGAAGTGAAAGATTGCCTTAGACTTCAATGGAGGAAGCATATGGTACCACACACTTCTGTTTTACAGTGGCCTAAAAGTTTGTGCATGGACAGCTATAATTTTCGATTTGTCCAAGTCCAAACTGCACTTCTTAATGACTTCCTCAGTGAGGAGCACACAAATTACACACTTTAGAGTCACAAGCACACAAAATTTTGCAGATCCCCCAAGTATTGACATACCTTGTCTGTCTCCCAGTAGCCTGCCCAGATCCCAGGCCCTCTAATCTGCTCCACTGCTCCCCTACTCACTGCTATTCCAGTTCACTGCTCATTAGCAGATACACCAACTCTTACACTTATTTCACAGACTCCACACTTTCACCAGGACAGTGAAATATATGATACTTCCTTCTGATATGTATCTGGCCTGTATGTTGTCATTCAGGAACTGAATTAACCCAATTTCTATATTTTGGCTCTTCCAGCAATCCCTGGCTATATCCCACCACCAGCTACTTTTGACTCTGAAGCCCCGGAGGCTGTACCATCCATTAATGCTGCTGGTCCAGCCAGAAAAAGGAGTGGTAAAGAAAATTTAAAATGTTTAAGCAAACAGATGTGATGGGGGTTGACTGGCAGATTGCACTGCAGCCATTTCACTTGCATGTGCCTAAAGCACTTAATTCTTGGCAAAGTCTGTCTAGCTTGAAATTTTACCTCATCAACTCCTGTTGCAGCTGACGTGGAGATGGAAAAATATCCTACACCAAACAGGTGTCGGATGGTCTTTCTCCTTGGGAAAGCTGATGCATAGCATTTAACAGTAAAAATCCAGGGCTTTCATTGATTGCTTTTAACAGCCAAAGTACTTTCTGCAGCAGTAAGTTCTGTCTTTGATGGGTTTGTGGTGTCATCTGGTACTGAATCTGTGGCTTGAACTGCCTTGCAAACCCCTGAGCTTTAGGTTGTACCTAACCAATGTCTTTGGAACCTTGTCATGGCTCTGCTGTACAAGGAAATCTTTCCTTTATCCTTTCCCATTCCTAGCTCCCACAGAGAAGACACAGAATTTGCCTTTCAATTTCCAAGCTGAAGCAGATTTACTTTGTTCTTCCTGTCTCTAGTTCTGTTTTCTAGATTAGATTTATTTCTAGTTTAGATTAGTATTTCCTGGAAAAATGTCAGGCTTAAGATAAAGTGGACAAAAATTCACATTCCATTCAATGAGAACTGGAGGAGGCCACAGATCAAAATACCTTTCCCTCCTGTGCCAAACTCATTGTGCAAGGTCTGGGCCTGGCATGTAGGAGTGTGTTTGAGGCAGAAGGAAAGTTTTGGCTGTTCTGCAGTCAAGAGGAGGATCCATCATTTTAGATACTGTGTTTTGAAGGAGCACTTCATCTATGGACCTGTGTGGTATGCTTTCTTAGTGCTGGTTAAAACACAGCCTGTGCTGGCTGCAAGTGCTGCCTAGTGCTGAGCACAGTGTAGCCTTTGATTCTGAAGTTGCTTTTCTGTTTAAGGAAGGAAAAAGAAGGCTGATGGCAGCAAAGCTGGCTCTGCAGATCGTTCTCAAGCAGATGACAGTTCCGAGGGAAACCAGCCTGACACCGAGCTCTCTGAGCTGGACAAGGTACATGGATAGCCCTGGGGACTTGCAAGGCAGACAGAACAGGGAAGATGCCACAGAAGCATAAATGCTTTGGGAGAGGGGTTGTTCATTCCAAAGTTAATCACAGTCAGTGGTTCAGGTCTGCTTTCTGGCACCTGCCTCCCATCAGAAATTTGAAAATTGTCCCTGCAGAGGCCACTCTCCTGCAATTTCCTTTTCAGACTGCTGCTGATAGAGAGGCAGGAAACCCTCTGGCACAGCTGCAGAGCTATCGCCCGTACTTCCGAGAGCTGGACCTCGAGGTGTTCACTGTGCTGCACTGTGGGCTCCTCACAAAGTCTGTCCTGGACACAGAGATGCTCACAGAGGTGAGTGGAACAGCCTGAAACCCACACTGATGAGGCTTTGTGTAATGGCCTCTCTCAGAGGCCTTTGGCCCCCTCTGTTCCACTGAAGTGCACAACAGGCTGGTGTTAAGATGTGTTGGTCCAGGGCTGTGAGCTGGGGACCAGGACACCATTTGGCTCCAAATACTTCATGGCACTGAGAAAAAGAGGACTTTCCTGAGGAGAGCAGACATGTCATGTAGCAATGTTAAAAACAAACTAATGTAAATATTGCATCAAAGGAGAAAGATACTGTATAACACATACAGACCTAATGGAAAGGAAGTGGCTTTAATACTGAGCACAGGTAAGCTATAGGGTGGTAAATACACTGAGTATTGCCTATCAAAAAGAACCCATGACACAGAGTAAAGCCTGTATTGCAAAAACACAAGTGTCTCAAGGCATCAGGAGATCATAAACAGCACAAATGTGGGACTGGAGTCATGGAGGTGCTGTCAGTGAGCAGGGTCCTGTATATCATCTGGGAGCTTGTATGAAACTACATTGCTGTGGCTGTGAAAAATAGAAGTGTTTAATTTTGTTACTCTCTTTGTAGGCAAGCTGAGTCCATCTGGAGCCTCATTTTTCAGACTACAGTAAATGCATAAAATGTGAAAAAGCCATGGCAGGCTGGAGCACAGCCTGGTCTGCCCTTGCAGGATAGCTCCTCTCTGTGCATGCAGGTCACAGGCCAACTGGAAGACTGTTTGACAAGTCTCTTGGGCTTTGTGGCATTATTTCAAATTATTTCTTGACTGTTACTCAGTGAATTTTGTGACTCTCTGGGCTTAAACCTTTTCTTATCCTTGGGAGCTTATTTTCAATGTCACTGTATATAAGTCTGTTCTTTCTCAGTTATTAAGTTGTACTGACATTGCCTCAGCTGTTTAGAGCACCAGGATGGCTTCATGCTTTGAGTAACCAGAACCAATGCCCCATACCTGCCATGGGGGAGCCATAAAACCAAGCATCTACCAAATAAGTTCCTCCTGAGGTTAACTAATCCAGGAGTCATAACTGGAAACAGAGAGGGTAAACTTGAGCTTCAAGGCACTACAGTTACATCTGGGTCCTGGGATTGACTATTCTTTTAATTCTTCAGGCTCGTGAAGTTGTACAGCTGGGGCCTGCTGAGCTTTGCTTCCTTCTGGATGACCTATGCTGGAAGCTGGAACATGTGCTGCCCTCGGGCTCCACAAGGAGAGTGCCCTTTCCAAAGGCAAGAACAGCAGCAGGAGATGGGTCCAGACCTGGGCTGAGGAAGAGCACATCAGGGGCCTCCAGGCCTTTCCTGAGATGTTTTTCAGAATTATTTTCACTTGGCAGTTAAATGGAAGTGTGACACCCAGCTGTGTGCCAGAGCAGCACTTGCTCTTTGAAAAGAGACTTGTGTACACTGCTCTTGCTGAAGTGTTTGCAGCATCTGGTTGTCTGCATGTCTCAGGAAAGGGTTTTTAACTGAGGGAATCTTGTGGCCTCAAAACTCAAGTGACCCTTTTCCTAGCCCTCCCTGGGGAGACTGGCTGTGCTGTTCAAAGTTAGCCAGGCCAGATGGCTGCAGCAGCCAGCAGAAGTTGCTGCATCCATGTTTCTGCTTTTTCTGCATTAGAAACCCCCCTGAGTGCAGGGACTCCTTGCTGATGCCTTCAGGAGAAAAGTAAATGCATGCCCCACTGCATTAAACTGAGAAATGCACTGCAGCCAGATGGGCTCCATCATATTAATTTTTCTTTCTCCTTGTTTTTCTACCTATCCTAATTCCCATGTGCAGAGACTGCCTTCACTTAATGTTTGAGTAAAGTGTTGGATTCTCTGATCTTAAATGTTTTTTCCAACCTAAATAATTCTTCAAGAGAGCTGTGTGTCACATCAATTTTATCCTTTTAGTGAAATGTTATCTGCTTGTCTGAATTGGTGGTGCTTGTTCAGCAGAATCCAACTTTCCTACCCTGTGACTCTTCCTGACCCTGTGTGACATCAGGAATTGCACTGCTTGGCAGCAGTCTTAAGATGTAGCAATTGAAGTTATTCTCAAGAAAGGCTGTGATGAAGCAACTTTAATCTTTCGGGTTTGCTGCAGGAAAAAGGCAACAAGGATATTGGCTTTTCCCATCTGTGTCAGAGATCTCCCAAAGAAGTTGCTACGTGTGTGGTTGATCTACTAAAACCATTGTGCAAGCACATGGAGAACATGCACAACTACTTCCAGGTCAGTGGGCAGCAATTCTGACCAAAAAAAAAACCTATCAAGTTTTGTCTCCTGTAAAGATATTTTTCATTTTGCTTGAGGGAAAAAGAGTATCTTTTTTCAGATTTTTTAAACATGGAATTTATGGAAATGGATTCTTGTGCCATTATCCTTGTTTGGAGTGCATTTAACAAATTATTTGTTCTGTATTAAAGACAGCTGTACAAAATCAGGGTGCAGAAGATGAACCAGGAGTGAACATCCAGGAGCACCAGCTGATGTCCTCTTGCTACCAGCTGCTGTTGCTGACCTTTCGCTCCTTATTTGCTTGGTGAGTTTAAAAGAAAAGTCTGTAGTTGTACCCATTTATTGCTTCTTTTGGTTTCTTTTCTTTAAAGTGTTTGTACCCTGCCAAAGGCCTGTCAGCCAAGCAAAACAGCCCATTGCAGTGGGTGGAGACTTCCAAGCACTTCTTAGTTAAGCCAGGCTTCACTGCCTGATTCTGAGGTGTACTAAAGCTGTAGGTGATTGGGTAGAATTCAATCAATGGGCTTTTGGGTCAAGACCAGAATAAGAGGCATACTGGCACACCTAGCTGTGCAACTTCCATTCTGCCCAGGGATCTTGGAATTTCTTACCCAACCTTTCCTATTTCCTCTTCCTCATCCTTTGCTAAATTGTCACTGCCTGAATCCTGAGTGATCTAAGAATTTCTTTTGCCAGTGGGAAAGGATGAACATGTATTTCACTGGCAAAAAGCCAATGCTGTTGATGCATGCAAGCTGGATTCAGAGATGTCCAACTTGGAAATGCTTGTGCAGCCTGCAGATTTCTGCATCTGCTAATATAATCCAGGATAGTATTGTAAAAGTTTCTTTCTAAACCCCAGTTTGGATTTGTATGTGGAAAGCATTTTACCTTTGTTCATAAACAGTAGTAACTGCATAAAAAGGGAGTTCTGAGGTCTGCCTCTCCTACTGGAGCCTCAAGGCCCAAAATCCACTCCTGACTCTTCCCAGATTTGTAATCTCCTCTTTAGCCAGTGTGAATGTTGGTTGTTCCTGAGTCCACCTATCTTGTAAATCAAAGAACCTGGTCAGTTTTGTACCAGACAGCTCAAGATCAATTTTGCTGTCCAGTGCAAAATCTGTTGTGCTGTAGGCCAGACAGCCATATTATTGGGGTGAGCTGTCCAGCCACTAAAATTCAACAACCAAATTATAGCTCCTTTTTCATATGTTTAGTCAAGGCCTCTTATCTTACCAATTGTTCATTAACTCGTGTGGTACAGGTGCACTTGAGCATTACCATTATCCAGGTCACCTGTTCAGTCTATAGAATTGGAATGGGGATGTATTTGAGCATTTCTAGCATACATATCCTCTCAGACACTGGGAGTTCAGAGAAATAATTAAGATCACCTGAGTTTCCCCCTGTTAGGCTCCTATCTGTTGTTCAGGAGGTGACTGCCCACAATCTCTGTATTTGCATAACGAGTGTCATTATACATCCTTTTTTTTAGGTCTACATACCATTGGCTTAGTATATATGGATCTCCAATTATGGGAAATGGCCTCTCCTCACCAAGCTACATCTGCAGTCTAACTGAAAAGTTAATATTTGTGCTCTGCACTTTCCATTCCCATTGAGTTTTCAATTTTTTGTGTTCTTTTATAACTTTCATATTGCAGGACTCTTCTTGAGTATCCAGCTTCTCTATTTTTCATCTTGCCAAATATGCTGAGATATGCATTTGCATCTGATACCTCTTCTAATCTGATGATGAGTGGATTTTCTTTCCCCCCTCAGGAATGGTTTTTCTCTGCATGAAAATACTGACTTGCTGAGGTCAGCTCTCCAGGTGCTTGCAGACAGGCTAAAGCCAGGAGAGACAGAGTTTCTTCTTCTTGAGGAACTGATAAGGTAGAATCTGTATTTCACAAGGTTTGAAATGAACAAATTTCAGGGATTTTTCCCTGTTTTGTGTGGGCATTATGGGTAAATGTGTCTTTGGGAGCTCTCATAGAGACTACACTCACTTCAAACTTAATGGAACGGCAATGCAGTCAAACCCAATGAAAAGGAGTAAAAAATATAAAATGTAATATATGCATGAATCTGTGGATCTCATTTGTTTGCTATTTGAGGCAAGGAGATTAATAGGATTCACAGAAGAAATGACTGTTCTGGAGCATTAAAATGCTTACAGGTACACTAGGGAAAAGCAATATCTAAAGCTGTTGCTGGACTCAGAGTGGCTGGGGCTTGAGAGAATTTTCTCAGTGACTGAATTCTTGTGTATCAGTGGCTGATCACCCCTTCTTCAGAAGGGCACTGCCAGAGACAAAACACTGGGATAAGGAGACTTTGGATTTGAGATGATCTAATGCTTCCTTTTCATGTGTGTCTGAGACATTACCCTGCCTACACTGTTTTTACCTTTTCCCTTTCCTGTCATCCCCAGTGACAGTTTTCAGTACCTCCTGAATTTCCAGCAGAGTGTTCCCAGCTTCCATTGTGCCTACATCCTCACCCAGCTCCTGACTGCTGTCGCTGAGAAACCCATGACTGGCTGGAAGAAGGAGAAAATGGGTAATGTGTGAAGAGCCACTCATCTCAAATGAGTTTTTGTGTGGTCTTTGGCCTTTTAAGGGAGAGATTTCCCTTTTCCATCCTGGTAATCTCACTTGGTGAACAGTCCTAGCCATTAATAAAGGGAACAGCTGTGAATATATTGGACCCTCTGATATTTGTTCTGCTGTGCCTCAGTCACATGCAGACAGGCAGACTCCACCTCTCTCAATTGGTGTTTTTAAAAATCAGGGCTTCACAACTTTTAAGAGTTCTAAGTATGATCCTGCTGTTCAGTGTTGGTACCAGTTTAAACACTGGCTGTGGAGGTGATTGATCATAGACTTGATCTGATGTAACTTCCTACTGTAAGTACAGGTGTCTGTGACAGCTTTTTTCCAAAATTTATGGAAATGAGCTGCAAATACAGCTGTTACTCCAGGGCAGAGAGAGGAAAACCTGTAAGTTCTTAACCGCATGCAATAAATGTTTTCAATTAAGGAAGTTCCTCTCATGGATTAGGACCCATTATGTAAGATACACAGCAGATAAAGGACAGACATGGTTGCAGGGAATATACAAAACTACTTGGTCTCCACCTCAGCAGACATGAAATAGACTCCAGACAGTTGCCTCTCTCAGCCATTCCTTGTCATACTAAGACATCTCTAGAATTTGTCCTTCACCAATTCCTATAGCCACACAGAATTGTAAGTTTTCTCCTTAAATACTACTTTACTATTTTAAACAGTCCCACGCTGGGAGAACTACTGACTGAGTGTGGCAGGGAATAACCTATTCTAACAAATCATTTCCCAGTTTTAAACATTTCTGCAAGAGACAAGCAGGTTTGTTAGCAGTTTTGATTTCAGAAGTCTGTAAACTTTAAACTTGTCTGTTCACATTTATTATTATAGTGCTGTGGCCAAAAGGCCAAGTCACTTGTTATTGGAATTCCGTTTCTAGAAATGGATACCCTAAGGGCTGCATATGGCCTAATTAAAAACAAACAGATGGCACACTGTAGGAACTGCCAAACAAATAAGATTTAACTTAAGTTTGTCAGAAAAGGCCAGAGGTGGATCATGATTCTGATGTGAACAGGTGTTCCAGACCAGGAACATGCTGGATGTGCAAATAGTTTTTTATCATGATATATGTCCTTGTGGCCTTGCAGCTTTTTAGGGAAAATGCATTCTGACTTAGAAAGTTCAAGCATATGAGGGGAGTGATATTGTGGTATTTTAAAAAATCTTTGAACATGCTGCTTTTATATGGAAGAAGGAAATTTTTTTTGATTCTTATTTCACTAAGTTATCCCTTATGTTTCCCAGCTTCTCTGGCAAAGCAGTTCCTCTGCCAGTCCTGGGTGAAGCCCAGTGGAGACCGAGAGAAGGGCAACCAGTTCAACAGTGCCCTGCACACTCTGCTCTGGTAAGGCTCAAGCCATTGCCTTAGGCATGCCAAGACACTGTTTTTCTAATGATTACTGTTGCTGCAGAGGAATGGTCCCTCTGAATCATAACTCTCATGCTTGCACAGCTTGGCCTAAAGCCTTGTTTCTACACTGCTTCTAAAGCACAGTTTCTTTCTTGGTTTGAAGTGTGAGGTCCAGCTGAGCACCTTTCCTCATCAGGTCCTCTGTCACTTGTGTCAGGAAGTTCTCATCAATGCCCTCAGGATACTCCTGGATTGTGCATGCCCTGCTGGGCTGTCCTTCCAGCAGGTGTCACAGTGGTTAGTCTGCCATGAGGATCAGGGTCTGCAACATGGGGGCGCTCCTGGCAGTCTGTAGAAGGCTTTGTTAGATTGTTCCTGTTCCAGGTGGCTTACAGCAGACAGCCATTTCAATGTCACCCTACTGATTGGGTGTTCTCTCTCATAAAGGGCAATTCCATCTCATTCTCTTCCCAGCATGTCCTTCCTAAATACAAGAATGAGGGAATACTGAATCCATGTATCTAAATCTCCTAAATCTCTCATGTATGTTTCAGATCATGGTAGCTTTTAATGACATCACTGTGACAGTTCTAAGTAGTGCTTTGGGTCTCCTGCATTTGATTGCCTTTGGCAGGGAAGAACTTGAGAGTTTTAGGCCACATGTTGCAGGTGGGGCAGTGTTCAAGGCCTTGTTGTGTCATTCTGCATAATATCTATTGATCAGCTATGCTGGTTTTGGATTTAGTGTCTACCTGGAGCACACGGATAACATCATGAAAGCCATAGAGGAAATATCCAGTGTTGGTGTTCCTGAACTGATGAATTCTGCCAAAGATGGATGTTCTTCTACTTATCCTACCCTAAGCAGGTAATTGTAGCAATAGAAACTTTGAATTCTATGTTATGCATAATGGCAATTTCTGCTTTTAAATATTTATTTTTCTTATTTCGTGGCCTATTTTGGTTTCACGTTGGTACTGTGGTAGCTACTCTGAACACTTTCAAACATTGCTTTGGCGCTATGCAACAGGTTAGCATGTGGTAGCTTTATGCCCAAGTGGAATGTCCTGTGCTTAACATGATGTTGATTTTATTGCTGTGAGCCATTTTAACTGGAAAATGAACTGCTGTCTGTCTCAGGTGTGTTATCTCTGTGCTACTGTGGTGCTATAAAGGTATACACTCCAAGGCCTGTAGTGGCTGTAGGCAATCTGGGTTGGTATGCAGAATGCAAAAACACACTCAGGGGACTTCTGCCCCTGGCATAAGAATTTAGAAGCAGGGATGAGGAATGTTCCTGCACTCTGAAACTTCCAAAATCATCTTACACTGAGAGCTGCAAGCCTTTCACTGTGCACCCCCACAACTACAAGGAAGTGGTGGTGTCTGAGTGTCGTTCATACTGGGGAAGTGCTAGTGACTTCCCAGGAGTCTCCATCTGTCTGGGCAATTTGGCTGGGCTAGACCTGTTTATGAGTCTTAGTCCTGTGATTTCCTACTGAGAAGGATGTCCAGCTGGGTGAACTTTTGAGTTTTCCACATCATTTTGGTGACAAGCAGCCTATCTAGATACTCAGAGCTGACTGATTTTTTAAATTTTCTCCATAGGCAGACATTCCCAGTTTTCTTCAGAGTAATGATGGCTCAGTTGGAGAGTTCAGTGAAAAGCATCCCAGCTGGGAAACCATCAGACTCAAGTGAGGTAGGAAAATAAATGCACTGGACTTTTTGAGGGGAAGAAAAGTTAAACTGGACAGTACAATAAAGATGTATAAATTAGAAAGGAATTTACTTCTGAACTTTGTCTAGGAAATGCAGTCAGACACCTTCATTCATCAATGTATATCAACATTGACATACAGGGTAACATATAAGTAGCATCTTTTTTTCCTGATTCGCACCATGTCAAAAATCTAGTAAATCCAGCAGAAGCTATAACCAGCAAATACACATTAATCAGCAAAATACTAAACTGTGCAATTGTTCTGCACACCTGTGTGGGAGGAGAACATTATATTGCAACCAAGAGCTGCTCTGAGAGCAAGGAAGTGAGTTAACTCCTAGCACTTAAAGCCACTGATCAGGCTGGAATTGCCATGGAGCGTTTCTGCTGTGATAAATAGGCTTGTGGTGAAGCTTTGTTCCTCTGTCTTCAACAATAACAATGCTTTGGGTACAGCAAATGCTGAAAGCACTCCCAGCAAGGTGAGAGGAAATGCACCATCTTTGGTTAATGTCTTCTTGCATCCCATAGGAGCAACTGGAGAAGCTGCTGCGCTGGAACATCGCTGTCCGGAATTTCCACATCCTCATTAACTTGGTCAAGGTGAGGTTCTGGGTTTTTTTTCTGCCTTTACCTTCAAATTCCCAGCAAGGCCTGGTGTTCCCAGGCTCATGAGCACTGGGGAAAAATGTGGGGAAAAGTGTGACTGACTAGTGGGACAACCTGAAGGTGGTAATTAAAGCCAGTTCTAATCTGTGCCCAGTCCCACTGGATGAAATATCCCCTCTGTCAGTTTTGGAGCTCATTCATTTAGTGTCTCTGAGTGTGATGTGGTTTGGGGCAGAAGGTGATAGTACAGCTCCATTTTTCTCCTTGCTTAGGTTGATCATTACTGTTTATTTTTACATATCCGAAGGCATAATTGGCAAGTCCAGGTTTTTCAAGTCCAGATTTTTGTATATAGCAGCATTCACTGGAGCCCTACTTGTGCTCCAGATGTCTTTTGAGAGCATAAAGGGTAGAGCTGGACCGCTTAGTTCTGGTTTGTCCATAGTTCAGTTTAGTTCAGAGCAGCACCAGAGTTACCTTCATGTTATTTTGCTCATCTCAGTTTTGCTTTGTCCATTAAATGATTATTTGCCCATCAGCTGGGCTTGGGTCCCAAACTGTTAAGAGTTTTAGACTACTTGAGGTAATTTTGTGCCATCATCAGGATGGATGAACATCCATCCTGCCAAGGCTTCCACCTGAGAGCCTCTACAGTTCATGTGCTTATGTGGTGTTCCCTGCTGAAACTTGAGAATGGATGTCACACATTCACAGGGGTGTGCCATGAAGGGCCATTTTTAATTGGGTTCCTTGCTTATATGATTTTCTTTGGAATTGTGGACCGATCTGACTCTTTTTTCCTTTTATCCATGTAGGTATTTGACAGCCGGCCTGTACTCAGCATCTGCCTGAAGGTAAGCAAGAGTTCAAAATAACTGAAGAGAGCAGTTAAAGTACCAGCTGTCTTGAATAATTTCCACCAGTGCAGTAGAGTGGGTACTGGATTCTCTGGAAGAAGCAGATACTGTGTTCCTTATACCTTGCTATACATATGTATGTATAGTGATTCTAACATTTTGCATTTAATTCAGTTTTATTCCCAGATGCCTGGTGGGTAAAACCAGGGATGTGTACAATGATGAGATCTTGTCCTTCTAGCCTCTCTTTGCAGTGATTAAGTTGGACCCTTTATATATCCTGTATATTCCAGTACAGCCTTCATGTGAATATAATCTTTTTCTAAGCAAGAACAGTCTCTGGGGTAGCTTGGAAGAATGTATCACTATCTCATCTGACCTTTGAGAAGGAGTTTAAATTTGCTTTCTAATATATTTATCATTCTTTTATAGTACGGCCGCCTCTTTGTAGAAGCATTTCTGAAACTTGCCATGCCTCTCCTGGACCACAGCTTTAAAAAGCACACGGTAATCCTGGGGACAGAACTGGCTGCAACCAGTTGGGAATCATGGCTAGTATTTCCTGCATACACACCTCTTACCTCTATCCCATAACCCTTTGAAAGGATTGCTAGGACTAATGCTGTTTCAGTATTCTTATTTCCCTATAGTAAAGTCCTTTGAGAATGATTTGGTGTCTACTTATTTATTGCAGGATGATGTGCAGAGTTTGCTGAAAACCTTGCAGCTGAGTACCAGACAACTTCATCACATGTGTGGTCATTCCAAGGTAAGATGAGTTCCAATTGCAGCACAAACTCCTGTCCTAAGGATGGTATTATTTCCCTTCCACTGCTTTTCTAGGGCATTGACAGGTTCTACTTGCATGCTTCCAGCAGTGTCTGTGCAAGCAAAAACTCTGAGAGAAGGTGAAATAGCCTTGTTTAATGGCCCAAAAGTTGAAGCATTTATTCTGGAAGTGGCTGACTTGCATGTTAGATCAGGTTGGCATAATATTTTTTAGGACAGAGGTTCTGGACATCTTTGTTGTGCATCTGTAAGGGGGTGTTTCTGAGGACACAAGCTAAGACCTTAGAGACCTTGAACAAAGTACAGATGCCAGACTGATAATATAGGAGAGAAGCTTTGCCAAAGATGAACAGCCTTGTGAGTCAGAAGAATCAGCAACAGGAGGCAGATGGGGAAAAACCCTGCTCAAAGTTCTCTTTATCTTTTTATGTTGGTAAGGGCAAAGGGAGGAGGAGGAGGAGGAGGGTGGTAACACACTGCCTTGTCTCTGTAGGAGACTTGGGGCAGGAAGGAAGGAGAGGGTTAGAACTGTGCTTACAGAGTGGAGAGAGTGCTTGTTGCAAGAGAGAATCACATGGGAGAAGACAGAAAGAACTTCATGTGTGCTGCTTTGTTCCCAACTCCTAAAAGGTTCACGAACACTGGTCCAAGAAGGGAGCTTTGCCAAAGTAGTGGAAGGGAGAAAGCCAGCTAACAGCATGGCTCCCAAGCCAGATTTGCTACCCATTTAGGCCAGAGCTGGCATCAAGAGCATAGAAATTTAGCTGAAGATCAGAACATGCTGTTGCAGCTCTCAGGACAGGGTGAGAACTGGAAACTGGCACAAACCCTGACAATGCTAAAAAGTCCTTCTCAGGTTTGAAAGTGAAATCCTCATGCCTAGTTTAAAGTCACAATTCACCTTATAAGCAGGATAGCAGCATTGCAGCTTTCCATATCATGTTTATCTTTGCACTTGACCAGCATTTTCAAGTGCTGTGTCCCATGGTCCCTGTTGGCACAGAGCTGCAGTTAGAGAACACCCCGTGTTCTACCACTGCTCTGGTAGAGGTCTCTGTGCCAAATCATTTTGCAAGAATGAGAAGGCAGAAACTGAATCTGAGGCAAGCAAATGTATACAATGAATCCTTCATACTTGTTTGAAGAGGAGTGGACACCAACATTTGTTAAACCAACTTGATTTCACTTTCATACAAACCTCAGGCATGCTCACTGACCCATCATGCAGTGTGACCTAAGATTTGTCACTCTCCCTCAATACACGTGTCTTTAAAGTGCATCACACAGCAGGCAATAGCAATCAGCTTCACCTGTCATTTCCTAAGTATTTATCATTTCTCCTTTCACACCAAGCCTCTTTCCTGTTTACATATCTAACCCTGGGCACATGGAGAGTTTCTGGAGACAGATTTTTGCCAATGCTGTATTTTGTNGCTCACTGACCCATCATGCAGTGTGACCTAAGATTTGTCACTCTCCCTCAATACACGTGTCTTTAAAGTGCATCACACAGCAGGCAATAGCAATCAGCTTCACCTGTCATTTCCTAAGTATTTATCATTTCTCCTTTCACACCAAGCCTCTTTCCTGTTTACATATCTAACCCTGGGCACATGGAGAGTTTCTGGAGACAGATTTTTGCCAATGCTGTATTTTGTTTCTCCAAACTGCTTGCACACAGTTGGGCAGATTCCAGTGCTCAGGGAGTGCTGTGAGTGTTGATTGTGTCATAAGCAAGGGTTCTGCTGATTTGGTTCTGATTAGTGCTGATGATTGCTAGGTCCTGCCTGTTACACAGGCTAGAGAACAGCTTGCTGTTGGTAATCACTTACCCATTCCCTGCTGGCAGAACTTGAAGCAAAGCAGTGTCCCTCTGCCCAGGCATGCTGAACTCTTCCAAGAAATGCAGGTGACCTGAATTCAGAGTACAGCAAATGAGAGCTTCTTAATCCCAGAAGATTACAAAGTATTCTCATGAAAGAGGAAAATACTTATGCACAATATAATTGTGCAGGTTTTGGCAGGCTGACAGGCTTTCTGGTTTAGCAATGACTGTTCTGTACTGCAGATTGAAGCCTAGCAGGAGGAGATGCTCACCCAGAGCTAAATCTCTTACGATACCTGGCATGGCTACCCTTCCTCGGGTGGTTTTTGCTTACAGTAACTCCATCTGTTCCTCTTGTCCTAGTTCTCCAAAATCCAGTGCTTTTGTGATCCAGAGAAGCTGGCTTTGGAGATTATAGTGCACACACATTCTATGTAAAAGAATTGCATGAGGCACTGAGAAAGAAAAGGTTCTGATAGAAGTGGTGTATTTAACACCTTTCTCATTTTTTCTTTTCTGAGCTTGGGAATTCAGCCTCTCTCTAAAGTTCATGACAAAAAGAGGCTTCTTCTGTTTTAATCCAGGTGAATGTGGATATTTGGATTGTTGCAGGAGATTATTTTAGACAAAATACCGATCTGAGCTTTATTTTTTAACAATAGCTATAACTTGTCCAAGAAGTGACGTCATCTGGGCAAGCTTCATGGGGATCATGTCTATCCCACCTGAAAACTGATGGCTTTTAAACAGCCAGAACACTTAGGCAAGAATCAATCCTCATCATATTTTACTGTTTCATAGATTCACCAAGACATTGGACTGACCAACCATGTGCCTTTGTTGAAGAAATCCCTGGAACAGTTTGTGTACCGAGTGAAGGCAATGCTGGCATTCAACCACTGCCAGGAGGCTTTCTGGGTCGGCATCCTCAAAAATCGGGATCTTCAGGTGAGAATCACTGCCCTGCCTGGGGCAATTAAAATCCAGGGGGAGGACAGTGCTCATCCTGTCCAGACAACTCTTAACTCTCCTCTGGTGTGCGGGTATAGCTAAAAGGCCAAATTCAGTATTACTGTAGTACAGTCATGTCTAGTGCAGTAGAAAGAAGCATTTTATTTAGAGATTAAGAATCTGTGTATCTAGGCTCTTGCACAGAGGGGTCAGATTTGATCATAATGAACAGGTACAGGGAATTTTTGGCTGTTCCTTGGCAAGAAATACATGAACAAGAGGGAAGAGATAAGGTCACTTGAACACCTTCAGACACTTTCACGTGTGGCTTTAAAAGAAGCCAGTTCTGGCTCTTTGTCTTTCACTGTAGAAGCAGGAGAGTCAAACAAAATCTGATTTTTTTNGCCAAAGTAGTGGAAGGGAGAAAGCCAGCTAACAGCATGGCTCCCAAGCCAGATTTGCTACCCATTTAGGCCAGAGCTGGCATCAAGAGCATAGAAATTTAGCTGAAGATCAGAACATGCTGTTGCAGCTCTCAGGACAGGGTGAGAACTGGAAACTGGCACAAACCCTGACAATGCTAAAAAGTCCTTCTCAGGTTTGAAAGTGAAATCCTCATGCCTAGTTTAAAGTCACAATTCACCTTATAAGCAGGATAGCAGCATTGCAGCTTTCCATATCATGTTTATCTTTGCACTTGACCAGCATTTTCAAGTGCTGTGTCCCATGGTCCCTGTTGGCACAGAGCTGCAGTTAGAGAACACCCCGTGTTCTACCACTGCTCTGGTAGAGGTCTCTGTGCCAAATCATTTTGCAAGAATGAGAAGGCAGAAACTGAATCTGAGGCAAGCAAATGTATACAATGAATCCTTCATACTTGTTTGAAGAGGAGTGGACACCAACATTTGTTAAACCAACTTGATTTCACTTTCATACAAACCTCAGGCATGCTCACTGACCCATCATGCAGTGTGACCTAAGATTTGTCACTCTCCCTCAATACACGTGTCTTTAAAGTGCATCACACAGCAGGCAATAGCAATCAGCTTCACCTGTCATTTCCTAAGTATTTATCATTTCTCCTTTCACACCAAGCCTCTTTCCTGTTTACATATCTAACCCTGGGCACATGGAGAGTTTCTGGAGACAGATTTTTGCCAATGCTGTATTTTGTTGAGTCTCCAAACTGCCTGCACACAGTTGGGCAGATTCCAGTGCTCAGGGAGTGCTGTGAGTGTTGATTGTGTCATTAGCAAGGGTTCTGCTGATTTGGTTCTGATTAGTGCTGATGATTGCTAGGTCCTGCCTGTTACACAGGCTAGAGAACAGCTTGCTGTTGGTAATCACTTACCCATTCCCTGCTGGCAGAACTTGAAGCAAAGCAGTGTCCCTCTGCCCAGGCATGCTGAACTCTTCCAAGAAATGCAGGTGACCTGAATTCAGAGTACAGCAAATGAGAGCTTCTTAATCCCAGAAGATTACAAAGTATTCTCATGAAAGAGGAAAATACTTATGCACAATATAATTGTGCAGGTTTTGGCAGGCTGACAGGCTTTCTGGTTTAGCAATGACTGTTCTGTACTGCAGATTGAAGCCTAGCAGGAGGAGATGCTCACCCAGAGCTAAATCTCTTACGATACCTGGCATGGCTACCCTTCCTCGGGTGGTTTTTGCTTACAGTAACTCCATCTGTTCCTCTTGTCCTAGTTCTCCAAAATCCAGTGCTTTTGTGATCCAGAGAAGCTGGCTTTGGAGATTATAGTGCACACACATTCTATGTAAAAGAATTGCATGAGGCACTGAGAAAGAAAAGGTTCTGATAGAAGTGGTGTATTTAACACCTTTCTCATTTTTTCTTTTCTGAGCTTGGGAATTCAGCCTCTCTCTAAAGTTCATGACAAAAAGAGGCTTCTTCTGTTTTAATCCAGGTGAATGTGGATATTTGGATTGTTGCAGGAGATTATTTTAGACAAAATACCGATCTGAGCTTTATTTTTTAACAATAGCTATAACTTGTCCAAGAAGTGACGTCATCTGGGCAAGCTTCATGGGGATCATGTCTATCCCACCTGAAAACTGATGGCTTTTAAACAGCCAGAACACTTAGGCAAGAATCAATCCTCATCATATTTTACTGTTTCATAGATTCACCAAGACATTGGACTGACCAACCATGTGCCTTTGTTGAAGAAATCCCTGGAACAGTTTGTGTACCGAGTGAAGGCAATGCTGGCATTCAACCACTGCCAGGAGGCTTTCTGGGTCGGCATCCTCAAAAATCGGGATCTTCAGGTGAGAATCACTGCCCTGCCTGGGGCAATTAAAATCCAGGGGGAGGACAGTGCTCATCCTGTCCAGACAACTCTTAACTCTCCTCTGGTGTGCGGGTATAGCTAAAAGGCCAAATTCAGTATTACTGTAGTACAGTCATGTCTAGTGCAGTAGAAAGAAGCATTTTATTTAGAGATTAAGAATCTGTGTATCTAGGCTCTTGCACAGAGGGGTCAGATTTGATCATAATGAACAGGTACAGGGAATTTTTGGCTGTTCCTTGGCAAGAAATACATGAACAAGAGGGAAGAGATAAGGTCACTTGAACACCTTCAGACACTTTCACGTGTGGCTTTAAAAGAAGCCAGTTCTGGCTCTTTGTCTTTCACTGTAGAAGCAGGAGAGTCAAACAAAATCTGATTTTTTTCTTTTTTTTTTACTCTGAAGGTTTTTATTTAAGAAGGCAACAAAACGCCCTTTTCTTCCACCCCACCCTGGCACGCTTTGGCCGCTTCGCATACACTCAATACAGATCTTTCGTGTTAACTTAGGGAGAAGAAATTTTGACTCAGGCCTCTGAGGAGAGGGGCTCGGATGAGGACTCGGAGGACTCGGCGGAGGGCCCCGCTGAGGAGGTACTTTAGGGGCCGCCGGGCTGCGCCTCTCGAAGGCGGGGGAGGGCGGGGGGTGCAGCTCCGGCGCTGACGGCGGCGCGTCCCGCAGGAGCCGAGCGGCAGCGACACGGACGGCAGCGAGGAGCGCGGGCAGGAGCGCGGCGGGGCCGGGCAGGGCCCCTCGNCGGTTCCATGCCATCGTCCTGGATGTCCACAGCCTGCCCTTCCATCTGCCTGACACACGGGTTTTGGGCACACATTCCTTCCCACGCGCGTGGGCCGTGCCACAGGGGCCGTGGGCCAGGCTGTTGTCAGCTCCTGGGGGCACCTGACTGGCCTCTGGGTTCTTTGTGCTCCTGCTGGGATCACAGCAGAAAATCTGGTGATCCCTGTGGTCTGGAGGGTCTCAGCCTTCACATGTGCACATGTCAGGGCAGTGTGGGGACAGCAGGCTCAGCTGGCATGGTGTACATGCCACAGGAGAGGGCCCTTTGCCAGCACCTGGGAAGAGGTGCTTATCCTCCTCTCTGTGAGGCAAGTGGCAAGGAGAAGGAAGTCTCTCAGCCCTTCCCACCACTCCTCTATTTATCTCAGTTTTTTAGTGGGCATCTAGATCTGCACATTCACTGCTCATATTTAGCATTTCTTGGGGAGTCCACGGAGTTGGTGTCAGCAAAGGTTTTATTGCTTCCCAGCAGGCTTTAAATGTCTTGGTGTATTCTCTGACTGTAATCTTAGCTTTTTTATGATGGCACTGTCATGCCTGCAGTGTTTACTGAGCACCTGGGTTACTTAATGTTTGTTATATTTTTGAGGCTGTCTGATATCAGCTGGTTCCTTGTTGACATAGGTCCTCCTAAGAGCTCAGAGTTTTGTTCTCCATAGGAATCTCTGTGTTTTCCATTATTTGAATAAGTGCTCCTCCAGCCTTTCCCTCAGCTCTCAGGGTGTTTACTGTCAGGTTGGGCTGCACATCAGGGAGCTGCTTGGCTGCTTTTGGAGCATAGTACCTGTGGAAATGAGTGCTTTGTAGCAGTCCTGCAGTGGAGTGGAACAACCATGGATCACTGCCCTTAGGTGTAGGGGCCGTATCAAGTTAGACTCTTGTCATATGAAGATAGATGGAAGGAAAGCAGCTCTCTTGGCTCTGGGGTGGCCAAGTACGTCAGAAGAACTGCCATGGCCCATGCACTGCTTACTGTGGATGTGCTGGAGTCCTGAGCTCTCCATGATTGGAGATAACTCGGTATTTACCTGGAGAAGGCCCTGAACTGATCAGATGTTGAAGCTGGCCCTGCTTTGAATGGGATGGGGGTGAGGCAGAGACCATCAGGGGTTCTTGCCTAAATTATATTAAGATTCTTCAATCCAAAGACTGAATGGGAGATGGTACCACAGACGTCCCTGGGACTGGGGTGGTACTGGGCTGACCTCTTAACTTGAGATCCGTTTCTTGTTTCTGTTCCCAGCTAGTAATGTGGTGTGTCTCAGATCCCTTCCTGGTCTCCTGACTGGCTGTTGTAATGGCTCTTTTTCCTCTGATACCAGGATTTCTCAGAGGAGTGGGTTTTGCCATGCAGTTGGTGGGGTCTGCTGGAAGGTACTATTCCTCCTGGAATATGTGCTCTCACAGAGTGTCAGCACTGTGGGATCAGCCTGTCCAGTTCATCTCCCAGCAGGAATGCTGGGCAGCTCACTGCAGTACAGAGTTCTGCCCTTTTCCTGTCAAGGAGTCTTACTAGTTCCCTAAGGAGCCAGGTTTTCTGGTTGGGTGCTGCTTATTCCAGGCCATCTCTGGGTGGTGGTGGAGAAGCCTCCTGGTCCTCAGGCATTGATACTACTTCTTACAGCAGCTGCTGTGATGTGCAGCCTTGTAATAGATGGAGCTTTGATACATTTCATTATTTTAAATACTGGGGAATTCTGTTTGCCTTTTTTTCTTTGTACTGTATTTTGTTGTTTTGGTTTTTTTTCAGAATATGATGCCCCAGGAACCTACATTAAACTTTTCTGGAGTGGATTTGTGTATTCTAATTTAGATGACTGATTTATGTGGTATGTTAGTGGTGCTGTTCTTCCCACCACACATTTAATGTAGCAGGAGATGACAATGTCCTTTGTGTCCTCACAGCATGCTGTCCTCATCTCCTGAGTGGGCTGGGTACTCTACTTATGGTCAGCAGAGACCTGTTGGTTGTGTGAGACCTTTTCAGGGCCTGAACTGCAGAGAAGCTGGTTTGAAGCTGCTCATGAAGGTGCCAGAATTGACCTAGAGAGCCTGAGCCAATCTATAGCTTGAGAAAGGTTTGCTCTCTCAGATGACTGACAGTGGGCTTGTGGTGCTCACTGACTGCTGGACAGGCAGCCAGGCCTCATGGAGTGTTTGGAGCAGTCCAGCAGTCCTCATTAGAGGCTCTGAGGTTTGGGAATGATCAGTAGTGTTTTGATCCTGGGTGGGAGATAAGGTGTGTTGGCCATCACCCTTTGTATGGTGTCAGCAGAAGAGGGGTCTAGAGGTTGATTCAAGCTTTGCGTAGCCCAAAAAGGTCCCCTTTATGTTGCAGGTGATTGAACCTGACAATTCAGTGAGCTGAGGTGATCTTGAGAGAGGAATGTTTTAGGACACAGCTGAGTTGTTGAGGGTGAGCTGCACTTTGACCCTAAGAGCTTTGCAAGGCTGAATTTTAAAGATCCCAGGAGATGGTGTCTGCTTGCATCCTGGTGCCAAGGCACTGACAGCAGTAGATATCACTGGAGTAGTTGTCTCTCAATCCCTGCCAGCCTGGCATTGCTGCTGCTCCCCCAGTCAGTGAGATGGGAAAGTCACTGGAGTATGGAAGGTCTCCAGATTAACTGAGATTTTGTGTCCAATTTCCAAAAGCTTCCAGCAGTACTATGAGCTCTGCAGGTCCTGGGACTTGGCCTTAGAGTACATAAAAGCTTTAGGGTGGTTGTACCATGAGCTCACCTTTCCTCTCACTGTCCACATCTGTCTTTCTGACACAGCCTGTGTGTTTTCACTTTATGTCACAGAAACGTAAAGCCAGTAGTTGGCAGAACCCTCTTTTTGGGGAGGAGAGGATTATTTTTGGGTATGTCCCAAAGCAAAAGTTTGAGAATATCCTGGGGTGACAATGGATAGATCAAACTCATGCTGACTTCAGAATCAGGCCTGTGGGAGGTCTGAGGTTCACCTTCGCTGAGGGATGCCCCAGCCAGTTTGATCAGTGCTGCACAGAGCTGCTGGCGCAGCCCCAATCCTGCTCTGTGACTCTGCCTGTTGCCCCTGTGCCAACAGGTAACCCCACCGGGTAACCAACCCGTGCCTCCAAAGCTTTGTAGGCTTTTCTGCTTCCGGGCCTTGCCATCTCCTGGCAGGCACATTGCTGATAAAGCAGTGGGGGACAGGTCTCAGCCTGCCTTGCTGAACAGTGTTACAAAATGGATTCCCGGACCAAACCCATTCCACAAAACATCAGGATTAAATACTGAAATCCTTGGCGGTGCCTGTGTGCTTAAAAGAGCTGAGGAAAAGGGTTTTATCAAGAGGGAGGATCAGCTGAAGTTGGGAATTGTCCCTTGGGCCCTTGGTGCCTCCCAGGGAGTATATGTGGCTTTGCTTCCATGAGGCACTTCCAGCCCTATAGCTAGACCAGAGGACTGGGGATGGGAAGGGAGCCCGGGGAACTGAGAGAACAGAGAGGAACTGACAGGAGAGGAGCAGATACTGGAGCAAACTTTTTTGCAGGTTGCTCCTGGAAACAGTTCTGCAGTCAGGGCAGTGGGTGGGGAGAGTAACCTCAGACCCTGTGTTGATCCCTGTGCTTACTGCAGCACGTGGCTCAGGCAGGCCAGGGACTGGGGACAGTTCACTGTTCCCTACTTCTCTGTCAGCCAGCAGCCTGCCCTTTATGGACTTGTGCTCTCTGTTGGGGCTGCACTGTCCATCCTACTGATGGGCCTGGGCTCCAGCAGCCAGACTAACTGCAAAACTGCCATTGTAGCTAAGTTGGAAAGACCAGCAGCCAATGCCCCAGAGGCCAGACAGCCCCCTCCCTCTTGCAGAGCCTCATCCCTCGGAGCCCATTTGTGAGCCTGTAATGTGCTGACCATAATAAAGGGGAGCTCTCATAATGAGGGAACGTTTCCATCATTACTTGTAGCCATTAAGGGGAGGATCTTGTACTTGTCAGTACTGGAATCACTCCTGCCTCATGAACTGTTGATAACAGCACCTGAGGAGGTCAGTAATCCTTCAGGAAGTGAGTGATCCATCCTGGCCTTTGATTTAGCCTATTCAAACAGGCCTCGTTCTTAAATTTAAAGGGCTTTAGCAAAAATTTTACTGTGTTAATCTGAAATACTAGTACAATGAATTATTTAGTATGGCGAGCAATTCAACAGAAGGGTACAGAATGAGAAAAAAACCTCCAAAATATCTTGGTAATGTTCAGCATGATCTACTCTTGTATGATTCCACAAAAGCTTTCATGGCTAAACTTCAGGTTTTGTCTCAGCCAAAAGCAAATATCTTTCACATGATTTCAGCATAACAGGATGTTACTGGTTCAGTGATGGTCTGGAAGGTTAGGGAGTGGGTTGTACTCACTGCTTGTTGCTTTTTTCTTCTCTCTCAAAAGTCTCCGTTTAAAAGCAGAAAGATAGCTGTAAACTACCTGTAGCCTGCGAAGTGCAGCTGGCAGTGAGCCATAATCCCCCTGCAGTTACCTGTGCTTCACAGGCTCACAATTGCTGAAGCAGATTTTATTTAAAGGAAAATAAGTAGCAGCTAACTAAAGGAGGGAGTAATTTAACCAACTCATTGGATGAAAGTCAGGGTAGGGCAAGAGGAGTCATGGGAATGTTATAATCTGTCAGAAATGTGATGACTTAATGAGCAATAACTACTCTATGTACCATCACTGGGCCCTTCCTACACTCAGGAGTATTTCTACATTTCTCATGCAATCTGCCTGTGTGACAAATCCACACACACACTGCACCCAATTAGTGTCAAGCATGAGAGCTGCTCTGCCTGTGTCTCACCTCTTTAAACCCCTCCTGGAAGCAATTTTCCCAGCATACAAAGAATAAATCACCATTCTCCTAAATCTCTCAAGAGGCTGGTTCCCAAATAAGGGCCAAGTAAACACATGTAATACATGATAAAGCATTCTAATCCATTAGATAATATTCTTCCCAGCAGTCGATGCAGTTTATTAGCTACTTTAAATGTTCAATGTTACATGTAATTAAAAATGTCAGGGTAGGTGAGACAAGGCACTTGAATAGGCACTTGTAGGAAAGTAGTGGAATTGTAGGAAAGTAGGAATACCTTGCTTAAAAAAAACTAAAACTCAATCCTTACTCCCACTAAAAAAAATATCAAAAAACACAGCAATCAGCCAAACAAACTGGAAAAGAAAAATAAATGCACACCTACTGCAGGAAGTATAACGTACTTTACCTGTGTCCCAGTCTCTCCAGAAGCATCAGGAGATGAAGAAGTGAGGAGAGGGACAGCTTCCTGGGACACCAACTGCACCGGGGTGAAACCATTAGCTGAATTTGACAAATGACTTGCATGACCACACCTTGTGTAATCAATAGCCACTGTGCTATTGGAGTGTCCCAAGGAGTCTCCTTTGACACCGGCTGTCACTGGTCACCCGAAAATGTATGCGAAGAAACAGCTGCTGCCTTCTGCCGTGGTGCACTGGGGGGATCTGCCCCCTCCTTTCCTACTCTGCTTTCCTTGTGGTGGAGGCTGGCTGGCTCAGAAACCATCACCTGCCAGTGAGGGAGCAGCTGCCCTGAGCAGCAAAGAGCCCTAGGGTGGCTCCAGGTAACTGTTGTGCTGAAGAGATGTGTGTCAGAGGTGGCTGAGAAGGGCTGGAGGGGAGCACCGATGAGCTTACAACAGGTATAGGACAAGCAGAGCCAGAGCCTTTGTGTTGTCAGCATCCTCTGTGGCTGCTGGGGACAGGTGAGGTGGAGGGCACATTTCCCTTTGCTGTCATTGACCCAGCTGCACAGACATTCCTCGGGTGCCTCCCTGGGATGCCCTGGGCAGAAGGGCAGCGTGCCCCTCGGCTTCCACACCCCCATCATGGTGTCCCTGCTTAGCTTCAGCAGAGTCCAGGGCCTCTCCCTGCGGAGCGGGTTCTACGCCCCCAGTGCCCCCCGATGTCCCAGGGAGGCCAAACCAGCGGGCCTGGGTCTCCAGCCTGAGCAGGGGCTGTGCTGGAGCAGCCACGGACAGGAGTGAGGGGACCCAGCTGCTCAGGGCTACTGAGGGCCATCAGTGCCTGGGGCAGGCTGGGAGCTGCCCAGCTCCTCTCTCCGTGCCGGTGGGATCAGCCCTTGGCCACCTTCCCCAGGGCTCAGGGACGTGGGAGCACACTCCCGGAGTGTGACCTCTGCAGCCGGAGGACGCCGCTCATGCCGTGAGTCAGGGGACGCCACGTGAGGCCCCAGCCCCGATGCCTTCCCGCCCACCACCAGCACAAGCCAGGGCTGGCACTGGGATCCCTGACCCAGGACCCTGAACTGCCCTACAGCCTTGAAGGTGAGTGCTGGGGAGGGGTTCAGGAGGTTCTTGGGGTCAAGCTTGAGGGTATTTGAGGGCTGCGTTCTGGCTCTTAGCACACAACTGGGTTGTTGGTTGCTGTTTGAGGCATCAAGCCACGCTACAGAAAAGGGGTGCTGTGGGAGTTACAGGACTTCCCTATAACCTCTCTTCTTGACTCAACCTGAGTCTCTTTTTGATTCAACTTCCCCATCTTTTAAGTAGTTTTTTTTCTCTAAAATCCTCATGACAAGCTCAACACTTTATGCATAGAGAAAGATTTGATTGCCTTAATTTTACTCGGACTACAACCATGAACTTTTCTGGCTTCTGATGAGTTCATATTCTTCCTTCAGAGCTTTGCAACAACCACAGAGAGGCACACAGTGTGAAAGGAGAAACAAAAACCAGGTAATTTCAAATGTTGCACGTCAATGCTTACAGCAGAGCTGGAAAATGGGCAGCAAATCCCTCCAGGCTTACAGGTGTGGGGCTGGCAGCAGAGCAGCCACCGTGTCTGGGCTTGCTGTGAAAGCCAAGAGAGGAAGGAAGTGCTGGAGCTGCGGCAAGGAGTGGATGAGCTGTGCCTTGCTCCTTGCTCACCCCCATGGGGCCAGAGTGAGCCTGGGGAGCTGCCCTCCCTACAGTGACATGCATTTGCTGGGTGTCTCTACATGCCTGTATTCAAGTGGAGTGGAAAGTCTGAGTTTTGCTACTTCTATGTCACATTTCAGCTACATTTGACAAGAGGAAGACAAGCAGAAGGGTAGTAGAATTATTACCACATCCCAAGGAGACTGGAGCAGGAACGGTTTCAAACCGAGCTGGTGTGGATCAGTTTTTGTTGTCTCACAGGAAGAAACTCAGCCACAGCCCTCCAGGACGTATTCCTGTGGAACCAACTGCTAGGACCAACCTAAGACTTGCAGGTGTGCTTTAACAAGTTGGTTTGGTTTGGTTTGGTTTGGGAGAAGGGCATTGAGGGACTTTGTTTAAAATAAAATCTAGCAAGATTAGGCATCAGCAAATAGCTTAAAATGAGAGGTAAAAGTAGTTTCAAAGGGGAAAAGTTTAGGATTGTCTGATTTTTGTCTTGAAGTCAAAACAACTTTATTTTACTTTATTTGTGTTTTTTTCTGTTATCCCATTGAGCAGTTTCCCTCAGATATATTTCATCAGCTAAGTAAAATGTTGTTGTATAAGGAAGTCATTAGCCTCACTTTCTAAATCTGACTCTGCACACAAATTTTATTCTAATGTGTTAAAAAGACCTCACTGCAATTAAATTTTGATTTACTGTGGGGAAAGCAAGATGAGGTCTGTTCTTCATGTCATTCCCCAGTGAGCTCATGGCCAGGCTGAAATGCCTGTATATCATCATCCTCCTCTCATTATGAGGTATAATCAACTAAGTCACTTCTAAAACATACAGTAATTAAGCACCTATACTTATCCTTTGTTTAGATCTTATTTTCTTTCCAGAAGAGCCACAGGGGAATTAGTTGTGCATAGTCTAAGAGAAATGAGGTACCCAACTTCCTTGGCTAATGTAAATCTTGGTGGCTGACTGGGCTGAGCTGTGCTGGAGGCACAGAAAGCGAGATGGGAGCAGATGCCGGTTGCTCCTGGATCCTCTTGTGGCATCCACATCTTACCATAGCAGGATGCAAAAGTGCACGAGGCAGCTGTGTTTCTGTTGTTGGAACAGCTGAGCAGTCTGGTCATCTGGGCCAGCAAATGAGCAGTTTTAAAGTAAATCAGTTTGATAGCAGATGAAGATGACATTGACAGTGTCTGCCCTGCCCTCAGTGTTGAATCTGCTCGTCCTGTGTGCGTGGCAAGACAGGTCGGGTGGTGCCTCCTGCTCCCTTTGTCTTTGGGATGGTGCAAAGCTGGGATAGGGCAGCTGCTGTGGCAGGTTCCTGTCAGGGAAGGGCAACCTGCCTTAAAATGCCACTGAAAGTGACCTTCACTAGGTATTAGGAACCCCAAAGACAAACCTCCTGAGTTTCACTCAACAGTAAAATATCAGGATATTTATAAAGTATTTTTTGAAATGGAATTAATCAGTTGGAAAAAAATGTTTATATTTAGAGTACTTTTGTTCCTTTAGGCCTGGTATTTTGAGCATGTGGTTGAGAGAGAGGCCTGAAGGATTTAGCTTAAACAAGCAACTGTTGCAAGGTCTAAGTTGAGCAAATAGGAAGGCAAGAAGGAGACTGAAAAAGGCAGAAAACCATAGCTGCAGATACATAAATGCATAGAACTGACATTCTTTATTGAGTGGCCAAGAACAAGTCTGTCCAGGGTGTGGTGTGCTGGGTTCCTACATTTCCACATCAGCTGGTGCTTACCCACAGAGGGGACAGATGCATTTCCTGCATTCCCTATCGGGTGCTCACAGCTCCCATAGGGCTGCTGCCACAGCTACAGCAGCAAAGGCTGGATGGAAATCAGGGGAAGGGATCATCTGCCACTGTAGATCTTTTGCATAGATTCATCACTGGAAATAATTTCAAAATGTTCTTAAAATATTGTTTTCTCACAGTACGCTTTGGAGGCAGGTAAGCCAGGCTTTCTGAGCTGAGCCTTTGGAAGTGGTTATGTAACTTCCCCAGAAGTCTTTTGAAGTCTTTTTGTGTCTAATTTCCTCTCTCTGAGAACTGACACACTAAAAAGTTGTTCTGTTTGAGTGTTTGCTTGTGTGTTACAGTATCCTTCTGAAGATATTAACTGACCTGTTTTGGGTTTTGTATTAGAATGTTTTTTGGACTGATATGATGTCTCTAGAGAACTGAAAGTGCCAGTGGGAAAAGAAAACAGGTTTTCTTCTGGAAAATTTGAAGGATATACTTAGTTTTCAAACTGCTTGATTGGAAGTGTTTTGTTGAATGGATCCAAAAGTCTTATTGTAAGAAAAAGTGTGGACATATAAACCATTTTCCTATTGCATCCTGCATAGTGGAAACTGTGCTTCAGGCTCCCCAGAAATCTTTATTTGCATCTCAGTACAACAGTGGGTTAGTTGCAATGTTGCACGAGGGGAGATGCATCAGTGCAGAATGCCTGGACCATGGTGGGCAGAGGCAACAGTTCAGAGCCACAGTCACCACAAAATGTGCACCATCAGAATATTCCATCCCCAGCCCAAACCTTCTGTGGCAAGTTAATCAAAACAAAAGGTAATGCTGAATTTTGGGGATGCCAGAACATTCGTTTCTGTGGCAAATACCAGTAATTAATCTGGGATCAACACTAAAAAATTTGTAATTCATAAAGCCTTTTCATGATGACTTAGGAAGAACAGATGTTGAAGCCTTGAAGTCTTCTGTGAGACAAGAATTCAGAGTCTTGTGGGACTTTCCTAGGAACTATTTCTGCTGTTTTTCTTGGCTGATACATTTTAAATATTAGGATGTCAAAGGTACAGGATGATTGTTCTGTTTCGTGAATGGAACAGGGCCTGTTAGGTTACTCACATCTGTGGTAAATAATTAATTAGACACCTTGGTAGCTTTACAAAACAACAATGTGAATGATCAAGTCTGACTTCTTTTTGTTTTACTCATGATGATCAGACTTTAATTCTTTCCTAATAACCAAAGGCTGGTAGGACACACTCAGAGGAGTCAAGAATTGGGTCCCAGGAGGGTAAATGAATCATGATATGAAACAGAGAAGTGATTTCAAAACTGAAAGGCCCAGAGAGAGACTTTGTGTTTGCAGAAAATCAAAGACAGAAAACTAGGAAGATCAGTGACCTGATTCTAAATGTGCTTTTTCTGCCCTTTCAAACAGGCACAGCAATGGAGAACTTGGGTGTCCTGGTCCCAGATCTTACTGAGGAACAGCAAGGTGAGGGGAGCACACAAAGATCAAAGCTTTGGCTCAGGCACACTCCGTGGCAGTGTTTGCCAGGGTGGCCATGAGTCAATTAAAATTATTTCCTCTGAAAACACACCCTATCCATCTCCTTGCTTGTAAAAGAGAGACCAGCAATCAATTCCCAGCTCTTCCACAGGCTCCTGTTAGGCTTTGGGCATGTGCTAGTCGGAATTTAGATACATAAAGGAGACTTTGCTGTGCATTAAATGCCTGATGAGCAATCTCAGTATCTTGGTGTCCAGCCCTTGGGGTCTTTGTGCCTGTCTGTAAAACAGCATGGTCAGAATGCTAAATAGCTAGGACTACTTTGAGAACACTTGCCACACTTCTGTTACTGAGACAACAGCATCACAGAGACATCTGTAATCTGTATGGACTATTGACATTTTTTACTGTTTTGTAGCAGACTGAGGTGCTTTATACAACACAGCAGCACTCTCTTTCCTGTGTGCTGGTGTTGGGCACTGTGTTAGAGCCTGGTGTCTGTCACCACACTGAGCACCACAGTGTGCACTGAGCTGTGCTGCCTGCCTGAAAACCATAGAGAACAAAGGAGTCAGGGCAATGGTTCTTCTTTACCTTTTTCTGAAGAGATCCAACCCATCTGGGTACAAGCAGCTGCCCAGCTCCAAGGGAAAGGGTGAGTCCTACCTGTCTTCCTGCCAGCTGTTTTGTTAAAATTAGTGCAGTGCCAGTGGGACTTGACAGCAGCTTGAAAACTCTGATATGTGCTTGGAAGTGATTATTAGTGAACAACTGAACAGTCTGGAAGTACTGCTCAGGAAAGGCAGCTAGATGTGGTGGTAATGGGAGCCAAAGTTAGTATTTTACTGTAGTTTGACTTGGCTTCTTCTGGGGAAAAAACCACCTGTGTTTAGGGAGAGAGCATGTCCTGGGATGATGCTGCCAGAGAAGTTTCTCTGACATGAGAAAACTTTCCCTGACTTTTTTGCTCAGACTGTTATCCAGCCATCCAGGACCCCTCTGAACACTCACAGTGGTAAGAAATCTGAGCTGAACCACTAAAAATATTTTTGCAAATAATTCCCTAGCAGCATATGTAAAACTAAAAGGAATGGCCAGGGGATGGCACACAGGGTGCTGAGCCTGGATAAAAGAGACATACTTGCCTGGTTGTGCAGTAAGAAACTAAAGGCAGTTTCACAGGGTCCATAGTCATTAATTGTCTTTAATAGATGACAGAGCAGCACTCACTTAAGGTGACCCTGAATTTAACTGGAGACCCTCAAGGACATCCTGTTCCTACTTCTCCCTTGATTAAACATGTTCCTGAGGGGGAGAGACCTCCCAGCCTGGAGCACAGCCTAGTTTTTCTCATCTGTCAGAGCAGAAATCTTGGTAACAAGACCCCTTTCCTGCCCTTGGGCTGTGAGCAGCCTCGAGGAGCTGGAGGGGAAGGAATCCCATCTACCTGCCTGTGCCCAAATCCTGCACCTCCTGATGAAGAGATGCTGGGTGTGAAGCTGTTCAGAGTCATCCCTGGCCCCGGGAGGCAGGACCAGTTGGGATCCTGGTGTGGCTTGGCTGTCAGGGCTGTGCTCCTGTGCCACGAGAGGGAGCTGGAGCCGCGGCGTCGGCACAGGGAACCCTGGCGGAGGCAGCCAGGGCAGGGTGAGCCACTCATCTCCTGCTGAAGGAAGCATCGTTCAGCTGCAGCTGCTGCTGCTTCGGGGAGTGGGGTAACATTATGGATAATTAAATGCCAGAAAATGAAACTTTTGTGTGTCTACCACAGCCATTGAAGAAGATCTAAACTGCAGTGTGTATGATGCTTTCATCTGATGCTTTGTACTACCCTTTGTGTGCAAAAAACACAGCTGAAATTAGACAAAGGGTCTGATTTCCTATCAAGCAATCTTTAATAAAGAATTGTGAAATCTGTAATTATAAATTAGAAAATTTAGTGATTAATAATGCTTTTTTCTCTATATATAAAAAAGATGAAAAATTGAAACTCCTGAAGAGATTGGAAAGGAATTTTGTATTTTCAGAAGAGGAAAAGAAGTCTGAAAACTCATCCCATGAGTCCATAGATGAAGATACACAAGGTAAAGAGGATTTATTTTATTTTCCCTGATATGTGAGTTAGTCTGACTGCATGTTTGTAAGGATTGACATAGGACATGTGCAACAATTCAGTGGCAATTCTGCAGAGTTCTGAATAAAGTAAGAAATTGTGCAAAAGAGTGACCATAGAAAATCATCAGTACCTGATTCATTATCAGCAAAATAGTGGCTGCCTCCCACTCTTGTGGAAGTTTGTTTCAGAAACGTAGAAATTTGCTGCAAGATTCCTTCCCCAAATAAAAGATCATAACTTCTCACTGCAGCCCTTTGTACAAGTTACTCCAGCTTCAGGTTTTGCTGACTTTCAGCTATTCAGCCAGCTTTGAAGAGCACTGTGAGGCAAAAGCAGCCAATTGTGATCCTTGCATTTCAAGCCTTGATTTTTACCTTCATATGATTATATTATGAGCAAACAACTGCGGTGCTGTTGTTTCTGATGCTGCTAGCACATTTTTCTTTACTTTGATAAGCAAACACTTTCTCTTATCCAGACAGTGATGAGGAAGATTTAGGAAGACAGAAGAATGAAGGCCAGTTACTTGGAGGTAGGACAAAGTGACAGCAGTATTGGCTTTTACTAGAGGCAACCAATGTAAACCAGAAAAGATAAGTTTTTGCATTCTTTGATTTGATTGTTGAACAATGGTCTATTAACATGTGTAGATGTAGAAGAAAGACAAATGAGAATTTGGCTGTGGGAAGACATTTCCATGAGATGAAGCTCAGCTAATGCTGACACTCAGCCATGCCCTGTGCTCAGAGCTGAACCAGGAAAGCAGCAAAACCTCCTGTGGGAGGAGTCCTGCTGGCTGGGTCTGCACAGCTGCCACTGAAATGCAGAAAGAGGGTTCTGAAAGCATCTGTCACAGCCACTACTTACAGGCTCTGCAGGCAGCCCACAGCACTGACTGGAGATCATCAGTGAGGACCACCTTGTTCCTGAGGCTTGTCCTTTCCTCCCAAAGGAAAAATGGAAAATAAGTACAATGCAGATGAAGAAAACGTGCTGTGTCAATACACAGAAATAGCTAAAGAACTATGGATGTAAAAAATGTAAAGCATTAATATTTTAATTAATGTCTTAAACTGAGCTCAGCAAAGATGAAAGAGCAGCTCATTTAAATTGACATTAGGAGATCTAATCTGTCTCTCAGGAGTCTGATTCTACCTGACTCCAGACACTTGAATGGAGTATGGAGGGGGGCAATAATAATTCAGTCATTTCCCGCTTTTTGACTGCATAACCCCCAGCAGAGCCACCCTCTCTAAGGAGTTAGAGTTGGTTTCTTCCTTGTCTCTGTTACACACCTGCACTGATTTCAGGGAGCTGATGGGCTGGCACTGGCACCAGACACACTCACTCACTGTGGGTATTAACCTACCTCATCTCTGTGTCATGTTTTAGGAGCACCAGCAGAGGTGGTTCCCTACAGAGATTCAGGTAAGTGCTCCCAGGTCACCTCATCCAGCTGGAAGGATGACTACAACCGCAGTGTTTTCTTTCTGACCTGCTGAGACATTAAAAAATAACTCTCAGGCTGTAAATTCCTTGGTTTGCAGGTAGCCTGGTGTTGGACCTGGACATGGTGCAGACATTCTGTTGCAAGGCTGTGGTAGTGGCTGGCTGGCAGCAGGTGATTTGTACAGTTCTAGCAGACTAACCCACTTTTGTAGGCCTGCTAGGTTCTCACAAGATCAGCTCACAGCAGTCATCATCCTTTTCAGGGGAAAACCCAGCAGTTCTATTGGGCAACTGTTCAGTCTTGGCCAAAAAGGCTAAGAGGCAGTTTTTAGCATTCCCTGAAGCATTCTGTCTCCTGCTGAGCAGGGGTGCAAGGCTGGGAGGGACCTGGAACCTGTTTTCTACAAGCAGTGACGCTTGGCTCTGAATGCATTCCTGCCTTTGCTCACAGCACTCCCAGCAGGAGGTGCCAGGTGAAAGGCAGATGTCAGGCAACAGAGCCACAGTGCCAGCCAAGAGACTTGCACAGACAGGCAGTCTGATGGCAGATTTCCTCCCACCAGACACTGCTGCATGGCCCCAGAATGTTTGTAACAAGCCCATAGCAGGAAATTGCCAACGGCTTAATTGCATTACTAAACCCATCCCTCCTGTGCCCAGGCCAAGGCCACAGGATGAGTTAGGAGAGGCAAACAGCCCAGTGGAGCAGCCTTTTTGAGAGAACGTCTGTTCAACCACTTCTGTTCTGTGCAGTGGAGAAGATACAGATTGCAGCATAATCCCTTGGGGAGGTTTTGGAGTTACCTGTCCCCAAGGAGCCACACAGAACACCAGGGCAGGGGGATCCATTGCAGTGCCATATTCTCCCCATGCTGCCAGGTGCAGAAAGGGTCATGGTACTTTTCCGCTTGGTGTTTGGCCTCTCTACCACTCACTCCAGGTTTTGTTGCAGACAGGTGGTTACTCACTGTGCTTCTTGGTGCTGAGTATGGTGGGAAGCTCTATATTTGTATTTTTTCTATCAGAAGTAACAAAACTATATTGCTTTTCAGAGATTGCTAGAAGAGAAGATTCAGATGCAGATGGTGAGTACAGACCTGCAAACAAGTTTGTCTCATGGATGCTTTTTCAGAACTGAGTTTTGGTTAGTGATGAGGGCAGTTACCAGCTCCTTGATGCCTAGAGATTGTCTAATCAAAAAGTAGAAGGCTGAAAATGGGTATTAACATGGAACACTTTAATAGAAGAAATACTGTGCAAGTCATTCCATGATGCAAAGTTATAGTGGGACTGTTGCACTTAGGGAGTAGAGTAATACAGGACAGACACTTGCCAAGCATGGATTGATGTTCTGCTAAATTCTTTATCTATAGATCATTCATACAACTGCACAGAGTTGTATCTGTGAGTCAGAATAATGCAGTGCTGTGTTATTAATAAGAAAACAATTGAGTTTGCCCCCAAACCAGAATGTGATCAATCCAGACTGCTCAAAGAGTCAAAAATGTGATCCCTGTATCAGGTGACCCAGAACAGAACTTCTTGGCAAAGTTTAGTTGCTCCATGGTTCAAAAGCACCACAACAAAAGTCTACAGCTCATGTAAAGGACACTTCCATTACTCACCTGTTACATCTTTAGAGAAAATTCACTGCCAAGGGTTGTGTTGGATGCCAGCCCAGTCTGGGGGAAATCAGCATCTGAAACTTGTGCTGAATCAACTCCCAAAGGCTTGGGTGCAGCAGGTGCCTCAGGGGCTGCTCAAGCCATCAACAACAAGAGAAGGAAAAAACTTCTGCTTTGAACCCATCCTTGGAGAGATGGTAAAATACTCAGCTCTTTCTGGCAATACAGTTGGAGAAAGAACAGAGAAGTCTGCTCATGGCAAAGAGCAAATTGTTCTGTGTTTAAACCTCTAAAATACCTCATTTGTTCTTCTATTTTTGTCTCTATGGCAGTGTAGCTGCAGAAGACTCATTTCAGCAGCAAATCTTATTTTGGGAGGTGCAGAAGTACTTAACATCAGGTGTAATTAGAGGGATGATTCTCACACCCTCAGTAGTGAAGGGGATTTTATTATTGTAGCTGTAGTTGTGCAAAGCACCCAAGAATCAAACTGAAGCTCCCTTGTGTTATGGCTTTACTCCCCCACTGGCATTCTGAGACTATGGATTGTCCCAGAAGAGGCAGAAAAGACCCAGAGTGCTTTAAAACAATTCAGTATTGTTAATGCAGCCATCTGGTTATACTTTTTTAAACTTGTTTTTAAAACCATGCTCTTTGGAGTGATTTTAAAATTGCTAATTTATCTTTCTGAAAGGCTGGCAGACCAACGAACAATTTTACATATATTCTGCTCTGACAATCCATTTCAGATATAAAAAGGAAAATAAACTTTGAACTCCTTAATTTCACAGTTCCATGGCAATAAAAGATATCTCTTTTTTGTAGCATATGAGAAGGAGACCACTCACCCCCCTCAGTGGACAGTACGGTGGATGGGCATACGGAAGGATGGTAATTGATTTATTAAAACAAACTGATGTCAAACCTGTTGAACTTTAGTCCAAGAATAAGATCTCTGGTTCAAAAAACCCTTTATTTTTCCACCATGAGTACTTTGTTGAAGTGCATCAATGAAATCATCGAGGCTTCTCACAATGTTGAGCCTAAGAGCCTGAGAAATCTCAGGGAAATTGATTTCATTCCCTGAATGATACTCTGTACCTAAAGGTGGATTTGGAAGGGCCATGGCTGCAGTTGTGACCTAATCTTCCCTTTCAATTTCAGATGAATTCTTTCATTTTGTCATTCTTTGCTTTGCAATTGGAGCTCTACTAGTTTGCTACTACTACCACAAAGGTAAGGCAAGATTCAATAGAAGGATAATTTGTTGCACTCTAGAAAAAATGAACAAAGCTAACATTTATTTTGTTGCCTTAGACTGGACTATTTCTCTTGGGATTGGTTTAATCACCTTTGCTTCCCTGGAAACCACTGGGATATACTTTGGTCTGGGTAAGTGTCCCTACAGCAGCAGTTGTGTCCCTGCCCTAAGGACAGGGTCACACAGTTGCCACAGGGCCATAAACCCACCGGGGTTGAGATCCCATAACTCACCGTGTAACTCCCCCCAGCATCTCCCAGTTACAGGGGGGCTGCAGACGAGCAGCCTTAATGCTGCTGAAGGGAGAGGTTGACTCATTTTTCCTTCTCAGTGATCACAAGACCCTGAGTCACCTCTTTCTGCAGCAATGGCCGAATGCTGCGTTGCCATGACAACGTGTAATTTTAGCAGCCAGGCCCCGTCTTCCCAGATCCACTGGATAAGATGCTGTGCATCCTGGCTGCCATGCATTCCCCTGGGACTGAGGAGAGCTCGGGGCAGAACTTGGATGGCAGCAGCTACTGGAAATATTAAAACCTGGGCATTTTGGCAATCCCTAGGGATGGCATAGGAAAGCTGCCAGCAGCAGCAAGTTATGGCCAACAAGATTTTGTCTCCTCTGTAATCTCATGTTAACATGGTGGGAGGTTGTGGATGGTTCTCTCACTTCTCAGTCTGATCTTTGTTAATGATACTGCAGCTGTGCTTGTTTAAACAACTGTCAGTGTGTGGGTTTTGCCATTTTTCTATTTATTTATGTTTTATGTTGCTTATCTTAAACATTTTTTTTCACCCCCAGTGTACCGAATTCGGAGCGTCCTTGACAGCTTTGTTCCTCTGATTGACAGATTCAGGCCAAGAGGTAACAGTGCTCATTTTACTTGACAGCATCTGTCTTCCCTGGACTTTCCTGGGTGCTTTGGTTTGATCAAGAATTAAGATCAAGTCATTTAAATGACAATTTCCAATCTTACTGCCTTAAAAAAAAAAAGAATATTTTAATTCAGTTGATTACAACTGCTTGGATTTGAAAATGAATTAGTCTTGACTCTTTCCTGTGGCAGAACATTTTCACATTTTTAATACTCCACCCTGTAGGGTACTATTTCCTGACAGTGTCTGCATAAAAATTCTATAGCTTAAATAAAAACTCAGGACGTGGAGGGAGGCTTCACTTGTTGGGTCTTCAGGCAGACTCCTGGCTCATGTAAATCCATGTTTATGGACACAAAACACGAAGAATATTGAAAAGCTGCAGGGATACAGCACAATCTGAACACAGCAGTCCTGACAGCTGTCTTTTTCTTCATCCCACAGGCATGAGGAAAGCTGCCTAGGAGGAGTATTGCAGGAGAGTTCCCCAAACCTGGCTGTCCAAATTTCCAGTACTAAAGGAACTGCTTTATGAGGTGAACCTAACAACCAAATGGCCAATGTGAAATACTGAAATGTGAACCCTCTGAAAAACATCACTCCTTTCCCTCAAAAATAAACCTGAAACTGGGGTATGGGGCCCCACTCTGGATTCCAAAGCCATTTATGGTTCAGCAGAGCTTGGAAGACAATGGAGATGTAACTTTGTGTTCAATTTAAATATAAACACACTCACCTTCCCTCCCCCAGGCAGCCATGTGGTGGTGCATGACAGATTCCTAACCAATGCCAGTCTCCCTGTGCTGTACCAAAATCCACACCAGAGCAGTGTTGTCCTGTGCTGGTTCTGGCTCAGGCTGTGGCTGTTTCTGCAGGAATTCTGGCCACCCCCTCCTCCCGCTGTGCTGCCCGGAGCAGGCAGGGCCGGCCCTGCTCTCCCAGCTGAGCCCCGGCGGTGCCGGCTGCCGCTGATGGATTGATTGTGGCAGAACTCGCAGCACTGGGCGGGCAGCGGTTTCACCCGAGGAGAGCTGAGAAGATGTTACAGGCACTGACAGAGTGCTGCAGTAATGAGATTATTAACAACAGCAAATTTCATCTTTTCTCAGGGGAAAAACAAAGTGCTTGATTTGACTCATCTCCCAACGTTTTTCTTTCTTAAATAAACACAGAACTTTGACATTCCTTTCATTTAATAGGGATGTGTTCCACATTGCAAGGATGTAGGGCTAATGCAATCATAGGAAGACTGCAACAAAAGGGGGTACCTTTAAATTTTTAGTAAAAGTGTAAGGTCATACCCACAGAATGATGAAGGCAACCAGTTAACACAAAAAGCCATAAACATGGATTTTTAAGGAAATGTAAATCTGAAAGCTGTAAGCCCAAACAGCTCAGAGTTTTACAGGAATTATTTCAAGCCTTGCTGAGAAAATTAGAAAAGTTACTTTTTGTTGTATGTAATTTGAAGCACCAGTGTTGATCACTTGCCTGCAGTTCCAGCTGCAGTGCCAGAAACACCAGCAGTTGCACTCAGGCCTGCACCAACACAGCACAGCTGCCACCCAACCCCCTCAAGGGTTAAATTGTGCAAGAAGGATGAAGACAAGTTTTTCATAGTATTGATATTCTCATTTACATGTCTTTGTAGAAATATTCCACCATCTCAAAATATTGTATATTTTGTGTTAGTCTACAAATAGTCTTGCTCAGACCACTGTAGCCATGCTAGTGGCAAATGGCTTTTGGGTGGGCTGGAAACTATGCAGAGTCACCCTGCTCTGATGAAATGGGCTTTTTTAGTGTCCTCTGCTGTCTAATGTCTTTCTGAAAGGCAATTTGAGGAACAGTCAGGATGAGGAACATGTTTCAATACTTAATGTTTCAAATTTGGTACTCTGCAGTCAACATGAATTTTTAATTTTAACAGAAACTGCTCAAGGGTGAAATAAGCAAAACATTTAAAAACAGCAAAACATTTAAAAAGTCACCAAGTGCATCCCACCATGCAAGATGAACAGCTCAGCCACTTAAAGCAGGTCCCATGAGAAAAGCCAATTCTCAAATAAAAAGGCAACTTACACCTTGAGCTGCATCCTCTTGGGTACCTGGGAATTTCCTGCTCTTCTTCCAGATCCTTCTTTAGTCCATCTCAGCATCACCCATGCTGCAGCATCAGCCAAGCACTCAAAACTACAAGTTCCTATGAGGAGTTTCAACTTCCTTCAGTTGTGCTCTCTGCACTTTCAGCATGTCCTGCCTGAGCCCAGGGCTCTGCTGGGCCCCACCTCTCTGTTGGTTCCCCAGGACCTGGAACATCCCATTCCACTTCAGCATCTCCCAGCATGTTGGGTACTTCCTCCTTGCCCTTGGTTTTAAATGGCTGAGGGCAGCACAGAGAGGAGGGACTCAAAACATGCAGGTATTACCCCACCACACCAAACCCCACAGAGAAAAGAAGAGATTAAACCCCAGAAGGTTTTTTAAGCTGGTATTTTTATTAGAACTCTCTACATAAAGCACCTTTGCCTGCCTTAACCTCTCCGGATGCAGCTCTTCCGTTACACAGCACGAGATGCTTCGAACTACTCGGCGTTCCTGGATTTGGACACGGCCGCCCTCACTGCCTGCATGATGGCATCCTTGTCAATGCCAAACATCCTCAGCAGCTCAGCTGGCTTCCCGCTGCGGGGCACGTGGGACACGGCCAGGCGGCTGACGGTGACACCGGGCTCGCCCACCACAGCGGCGCACACGGCCTCGCCAATGCCACCTGCGGACAGAGGGCACACATGGCACTGACAGAGCATCCGAGCAGAGCATCCACACTGTGTGTGAGTGCCTGAGCAAAGGGCCCTGCAACTTACAGCCTCCATTGCCAGCCCTGGGAAAACACCAATCACACGTGTCTGAGCGGGCCAACTGTGACATGAAAACCCTGTCCTGTATCAAAGGCATTTGAGGACAAGCAGGCTGCCGTTTCTGAAGTACTCAGCCACCAGCAGCAGGACACACCTGCCTCTCAAGGGCACAGGACTGTCAGCAAGCTCTCACTACCTCGGCATCACCCACCAGGAACCAGGTTTAAAAATACATTTAGACTGAAGAGCATTTACAAGTGTACTTAATGTGCTGAAATGCCAACCAATCTCAGCAGCACTTCAGAGCTCCATCTTTTCACAGTGCCTGTACGTGCTGCTGGGCACCTCTCTGGGTTATGTAACACATTCACAACCTTTGCTCAGAGCTCAGCTCTGACTCACTATCAGTCACAGGGACAAAGGATGCAACAGGACCTGCGTGGAGGCAAGAGAGACACTGGAAGCAGAAGTACTCAGAAAGAAGAAAACCGGACTTGTGTCAAAAGCACGTGCTGTGAGACCCGGTAGAAGAGGCACCTTAGTGCTGTCCTTCAGCCAGAGTGTATCCACACTGCCCACAGCTCCAGGCAGGGTGGGATTTAACCAAACTGAGCCTCCAGCCAGAGGCATCTCTGGATGCAGCTGGAGAGATCACTGAGGTGGGGCCTGCAATGCACTCAGGGTTCTGATGCACAGACAGCTGCCCTGTGTGCCCCACAGAGCACTGTGCCAGCACAAAGCCCCTGTTCAGCACCTCACAGTTAACACTCTGCCATCTTGCAAACCTGCAGTAAAATACTTGTCCAGAGCTGAACACTAAGCTAGAAAATGATGAGATTCAGTGATCTATCACCTTCCACAGTCTGGGATAAAAGCATGGTGTATCCAGCACTGACAATAGAACCAGCTCACTTCAGGTGCCTGGCAAGAGTGATGCTCACCTTAAAATATTCTCAGAACTATATCTACTAATTTCTGTTAGTAGGTATCTATGATAGTGGAGAAGAAAAAAGGAAGAATTTATCCCAGAGTAACTGTGGGAAAACTGTGGAAACTGCCCAAACCATCTGATTTCAAGCAACCTGGACCCAAGGTTTTGGACACACAGAATACTTAAACCCGCACAGCAATGGTCTCTCTTGCAATTTCACACCTGCAGAGCAGCTGCTGTACTGCCTTTCAGAGAACACTCTGTGCAGAACCCCTGCAGCACAGCAGGAATTTACAATTTCACTGGACACGAATCCAGACTTCACTTGGACCAAGCACACAAAGGTCACACAAGGCCCAGTTAGTCAGAAAGGCAGCTCTGATTACCCCTTACATCTTAGGAACCTTTCAACTCTCAGTGTCACTTTATAATCCTAACAGCCCAAAAAAAGGCTGAAATCTCTTTTGCTTTAATGGGATGACAGCATCAGGTCCCATACTCCTCTGTCAGTCAGAAACTGGGAGCTTCCAGCCTCTCAGATCTGTGACCTCCCTGATCCCTCTCACCTTCATGGTAGTGGTCCTCAACAGTGATGATCCTGCCCTTGGTTGCTCTTGCATTTTCAAGTATTGTCTTCTTATCCAGGGGCTTTATAGTGAAGGGATCAATCACACGGATGTAGATTTTTTCTGCATAAATAAATGAAATTATTTGCAACAATGAACTGTAACATGCAAGACAATGCCAGTGGTACAGGCAATGGCTGTGATCTCCTAGCCTGTTATGAGAACTGCCCACATGAACTCCCATGTACTTATGGCTTATCTACCACAGAACCCAGCCAATCCTAATTTTTCTATGTATTCTTTCTCCATGCACCTTGTGGAACAGTGATATCCATTCATTCACAGACATGATAGAGGAGGCTTGCATGAGTGACTCAAGGTGAGCAGGAGCACCCATCAGCAAAACAGTCACCTAACTCGCTTCCCCCAGGTAGGAGAGAATCCAGTCACCAGAAAATCCTCCATATTCAGACTGTCAAACGTAATTTTTTCCCAGACCTTTATTTTACCTTTAACTTTATTGACAAGTACAATTTCCACTTGTTTCTTTGGTCTGTAGGCATTCTGAATTCTTTCTTCACTGCAGGCTGCCACCTCTCAGGTGTGCCTGTCTGAGCTGCCCAGCCCTACCAGGGCACCCTTAAGGTTGGTTGGCACCAAACCCAGGATCTGCCCTGCCCTCGTAAGGCAGGCCCAGATGGCTCATTAAAGCTGCACACAAATGGCAATTGTTTATAAACAATAGCAATTACATGAGGCTGTCTCTGATCCTGGCTGGCTGAACACTGGGCTGACTCCTACACATGAAGAGGCCCTATTGTCACAGTTTTGTGACTGAAGGCTCTTTAGTGGCCAATACATTTTGGGTATTAGACACTGTCTCTGCACTATGGGATTATCTCTCCAGAGGTGGTTACTCAGACTTCAAGATCAGCAGAGCATTGTGAAGCACGGTAAATGTAGAAAAATATGAATGGTTCTGAAAATACAGATTTCAAAATGTCCTAAGTCTGGTGACTCAAGGTCATGACAAAGTATCAGTCCACCCAGACTCTGCACACAAAGCTCCCCATAAGCCACAGGCAGCATTACTGTATTATCTCCTGCTGTTTGTAATCTCTTCCTGGGCACAGGCCCCTGACTCACAGATGGGTTTTTGATGGTTTCTTCCTCTTAATTCATTGAAGGATTACCATTGCTGTGAGATGTCAGTGACTTGAGCAGTGCCACAGGTTTGTGCCCCTCCCATGCTAGTTCAGAGCTGCTGCATTCAAAGGGAGCCAGGTCAGCAGAGAGCCCAGCCCAGGACCAGGCACCCACGGGCACACAGGTGACAAGCTGTGGTTTGGGACCTGGCCCCAGCCTGTTTGCAGCCAGTTGTGCTGCACCTGGCCCAGCCAGACCAGGGGCCACTCCTGCTTCTCACGCAGTGTCCCCAAGCCTCTGCCCACAGGGCAGTATCACAGATCAGCAATTCAAAGGAGACCTCGATCTGACCTGTTTGACAATTTTCATGGCTACTAATGCTGCTAGGCCAACTAAAACCTCCTCCATTAGGCAAGCCTGGCAGCTGCATGTTGTACTGTATCAGCTAGCAGGTGCCTGACTAACTGTCTGAACAGTGTAATTAATGTTTACCAGTACAAAGGGTGAGCAGTCAGGCTGACTGGTATTGATTTTTTTCCTGTGCTACATGACAAAAAGGAAAAAGTCCCACCTTTTCTCAGCTGTTCTGCTGCAGCCAGTGCTTCATGCAGAGTGACTCCTGCCCCAATCACAGTCACTTGGTCATCCTTACTCTTCAAAATCACCTGCAAGAGAACATGTTCATGCATTTTAACACTAAATCTTACTGTTTTTTTTAAATTTCTAGAGATTTTAATGAAAAGATCAAATCTTTGGCTTTGCAATACTTTAGAGGGTAAAGGGCTTTTACAAAAGGTACACTGCATATTTTTTCTGGTTCTATTTATTTGTGCAGCATTTACCTTTGCCTGTCCAATATGGAAGTCCTCATTGTTGTTGTAAATGACAGGGTTCTCAGGACGACTGGTTCTGATGAAACAAATGCCCTGTTTCCGAGGTAAACATGTAAGAATTTAGGAAAACAGAAAAGCGTTGACATTCTAGTTCATAAATCCTAAGGAAAAAAATACAGCAAAACAACTTTTTCTGTTTGTCTGGTGTTCACCCTCCTAGGTTACCTCTGGTTCTCGTAAGTAAACTCAGTCTGCTCCACCAATTCCCATTAGTCCTTTGTGGCTGGTTGCTTCCAACAGTACAAAACACTTCACCTCCTCTTAAAACACACTGATAACTTACAATTTCCTTTCTGAATCCAAGATATTTATTTCTCTTTTGTTCTCTTGTGCAAATGAGGAATCCTACTAAAGTTAATTAGACTCTTACAACCTTACTATACATGTGCAACTTTTTTTTTTTTAATTTTTAAAATTTTAAATTAGAGAAGAAATGCTGGGCTGAGGGCAAGGAAAAATGCTTTCCATCAGTTAAAGTTCAGATGCCCTTCCAGAACAAGTAGCAAACTTGTATTTTAATCTCTTCTTCACACTCCTTTCCCCATCTCCCATCTTTTTTTCCACAAACCACTCATCACATTTGTTACACACCAAATTTCCACACTCTTTCACTGAAAAGCTGTAGTAGCAAGATTTAATTTTTTCAGATCATTTGCTCATTTCTCAAGAAAAACTCCTATGGCAGCCAAGGAAAATACTGATCAAGGAGATGATCAAAATCCTCAATATAAAAGATTATCTTTCCATATCCAGCTTCAGTTTTGACCCCAGAGATAAGGTACCAGGAGAGTGCTTTTAGGTTTGCTAAAGACCTAAGGGAGTTACACTTACTCTGAGTCAATATAGATTCAAACTGCACTTGGTGTGTAATCATTCACATCTCCCCAAATCTGGCCCACAGCATTCCAGACTGTTCATTCTGCACTGGCCTGGACAGAATGTCTGCAACCTTTCCTTGCAATGAAAACATCCCACTGCCACACTGGAGCCTTGGGAAGAATTTATGTGGGTAGAAACATGCAAGAAACATGCCAGCAGCAATGAGAGTAGTACAAAAGACAGAATTATTCTCTGGCTCAGAAACAGGGTGATGCAAACCTTGGTGTTGGCAGCTATTTCCACTGCTTTTTCAGTCGCTACAGCATCACTGGGGTAAAACACAGTAGAGTTGGGAATAGCCCGGAACATGCACAGATCCTCCAGTCCCATCTGAGATGGCCCATCCTCACCTGAAAGAATTAAAGCAAGGTTACAAAAGAGCAAGTGCACGTTTTTGACAATCACTCAATATAGAAGTGAGGTTCAACGTAAACCAGGCAAAAAAGGAGAAATGGATAAAATCAGGCACACACACGACATGCAAGTCTACCTGCTTGAGAAAAGAATCATCTTCTCCTTAAACTTGGAACCATCTAAACAGTAAATAAGGATAGAAAGAGACTAAAAAGAAAGAGAACTGGGATTAAAAAGAAAAAATAGGAAATAAAGTATAACAATAAAACAACACAAAAGGAATACAACCAAGTAGGAAGGGTACAGATACAGAAAGAGAATCACAAGATATCTGAGCACCTTCAGATTTACATGTGCTGAGGCAAAATTTATTCTTGTCAATAAGTGTTCCTCCAGATTTAAAGTGCTGGAAATATGAAAGGAGAATTGCATGTGTCCCATCAGAAATGGAGACCGCAATTGGTACAACTACTCTCAAATTCTTAGGCTCATTTCAAGATTAAATGAAGGGTATGTATGTATGTATTTTTTAATAATGTAAAAAGGTCTTTTAAGGAGCAATGGGGCATTTGCGTTGTTAATTTAACAACTCAAGCGCCTCATGGCATAAACTGCAGACCTATGAAAAAGAATGGTTAGCCAGGACACGTGCTGGGTGCCATGATTTTCCATGGTTAAAGAAACAGCCACCACAACACCCCCCGCCCCCAGTGACCTTATGTAACGGAGCTTTGGGAATGGCACTGCTCCAAACCAGCCATGCACAGAGCTCTGAATCCACTCATGTCACAGCCTGCAGCAGCAGGGCAGAGAGCCTTCCCACATGCACCCTCTACCTGTTATTCAGGAAGGACGAGTTCGCGAGGAAGGAGGAGAATATTTTCCTAAGAGCAGCACAAAAGTCTGAAGAACTTTAAACACGTTAAAGAGATCAACCATTGAACTCTGCCACTGCACATTACTAATAAAGTAAGCACCGACCAGGGAGAGGAAGTGTCTCAGCTTCCAATAATGACATGAAAAAACCCTCTCAACATCACAGTTTCTAAATGTGTTCACTCTGAATGAGAGGGATCCCTCATTGGGATGCTCAGTGGGCATTTTCCTTTCCTAAAATGCACCCACACAATGAAGGCATAGAAGGAAAATGGAATTATGAAGAATAAAATTATCACGTGGTAATTTTAATATCCTGAATCTGAATCTTATCCAAAGTGAAGAGTTACTCACACTTATCCTGCTTTTGCTATGGTGGTGCAATACTATGAGCATTCAAAGCTCTTCAATTCAATTCAAAGTAACTTACAGACTAGCACCAAGTTGAGTCTGGCCCCAAGTCTTTATGGAAATCCCAATTTATATGGTTTTGGAGAACCACAGATCAAATGAGAGTATAATTCTTAATTACATCTGCAAAACCTACATTTATAGCTTAATAAAAGAAGTGCTTAATATGAACAATAGCAAATATATCAGGATATAGAACAGTCTAAACAACGGATATTTCTATTTTTGACACATGTAAACTACAATTAATTTTCCTATATGTTCAGTTTGAAAAATACAGATTTTTCTGTTATTCTCTTATGACCTTAAAACTTATTTAATGTTTTGGTCCATCAGCAACTATTGGTCTAGGAGTGAACTTAGTACAAATTCAGATGGTCACTGTCATAGCTATTTCTCATAAATGTAGTGGGTTCAAATTTCAGTGCAGCAGAAGCCCAGGTCTAGAATAGAACTGCATACATAAAACTTTCACCACAGATCCAGACTGGATTCTGAATTCCATGCAGATTTGGAATTCCATGCAGGCCCAAAGTTCTAATAGAAAGTATGCTTCATTCATACCCTTTCATTTAAAATTGAATTTTTTAACTGCTAAAGGATTTCTCTGAATAACTTCCTTTATAACTCTTCATATAAGTTGCAAAACTTACATTAACTTCATATAACTCTTTATATAACTCTCTATATAAGTTGAAAAACTTTGGGTTGAAATTCTTTTTTGAAAATCAAGTTGAGGCTTGAATGAGATTTGTACCTCAAACAACTTTATAAATCCAAGTTTGCACTTCACAGTCACAGCTCCCAGCAGAACATTTCATGTGCTGAAAACTGAAACTTGGAAGTGTAGTTCTAGGAGACAATTTGGGTAACCCAAAGGAGTTTTATCCTCTTAAATGAGAAAAGACCAAACCTAGTTGGCTTTTGCACCAACACCCTGCTTGCTAAAAGTCTGAAAGTGGAAGGACTGATTTTAATAAGAGGCTTGTAATAGAATCCCTCCCTTAATTACATACCAAAGACATTATCTGATACACACTACATACAGTCTCTGCTCCAGAGAACTATACTGCTACAGGGTAAATTTGAGGTTTGGGATGAAAGTACACATGGTTATGAAGCGTCTTTAAATCTTTACCAATATTACAGGTCAAATTAACTATTTTGTCTTAAACAAAAAAAATTAAAAAAAAAATCCAACTCTCCTCCAAACCTTACTGCCAGCCAAAACTATTAAATCAACTGAAAAACTGATGTATGCAGAGAGCCTTAATTTACCCTTGTCAGCTCTCTCTCTCTTTCACTTTCCCTAGAAATACCTACTAGTTTTTCAAGCATGAATGTCTGCTTGCATTTTCCTTCTTGGTATGCAAGTCTGTTCCTGTTTTCATGGGTCATGTCTATGCATTTCAGACAAAAAATAAAATTCTCTTCCTCCTTCAAACCAAAGTCAACCCCAATATGATCTGACGTGTTCCCAACAGTTACAGTGGGAAGCCAAGACCAGAGAAGGCTCTGCTGGTGAGGGCCCTCAGCCAATTTGTCTGAGTTGTGCTGGCTCTGCTGCCTTGCTCTCCCCTGGCAAACCCATTTCCCACACCTTTCAGGTGATGGACTGCAGGACAAGGCCTGGGGGAGCAAAGTTCCTTCTGCTGTAAGATATCCTGGGTTTGGCTGGGACAGTTCATTTTTTTCTTAGCTGGTACAGTGGTGTGTTTTGGATTTAGGACGGAATACTGTTGATAACACACCAGTGTTTTGGTTGTTGATGTGTGGTGTTATCCTAAATCAAGGACTTTTCAGTGTCCTCATGCTCTGCCAGTGAGGAGATGAACAAAAAGCTGGGAGGGACCATGGCCCAGACAGCTGACCCAAGCTGGCCACAGGGACATTCCACACCACAGAATGCCATGCTCAGCACATAAAGTGGGGGGAGTTGGCTGGAAGGGGGGCAGGCTGGGCATTGGTCAGTGGGGTGATGAGAAATTGTATTGTGCTTGTTTTTCAAGGTTTATTTTTATAATTACAATTAGTAGTAGCAGTATGTTTTACTTTGTTTCATTTATTAAACTGTTCTTAACTCACAGGTTTTTTTCTGGCTCTCCTCCCAGTCCCACTGCAGGGACAGGGGGTGTGTGAGTGGCTGGGTGGTACTTGGTGTCCAGCTGGGGTTAAAAAAGAGATCAGGCTCGTGAGGATCCTCCTCCTGAGGAACCTCAACATACAAGAGCCTATGGGAGCTGACCAGATGCATCCCACAGTCCCGAGGGAACTGGCTGATGTAGCTGCTAAGACACTCTCCATCAAGAGACACAGCAGTTCCAGGTGGAATCCCCAGTGACTGGAAAAAGGGAAACACTGTACCCAGTTTAGAAAAGAGGGGATCCTGGGAACTACAAACTACCACCCTGTGCCTGGGAAGATCCTGAACAGATTTTCCTAGAAGCTACTAAGCCACGTGGGGGACAGGGATGTGATTCAAGACAAATAAGCGTAAGTCCTGCCTGACTTTGAGCAGCCTGGTCTAGTGGGACATGTCAGAACAAGATGACTTTTAAGGTCCCTTCCAACCCAAAGCTTTTCTATGATTCAATTTTCTGAATTTTATAATTGCTTCACAGTTCCTGTTTCATCAGTATGTAAGAGGTTTTGGATTTTTTTAATCACCATATTAACAACTACAGTAGTAAAAAATACTGGGATAAGTTGAAGTAATTATTTCAAATGTGTGATCTCCAAAGTGTCTTTGAGATTGATGGATAGGAGCATTTGTGCAAGAACAATATCATTAGTTTCTCACTTTAGAGACTGGGAAACAAAGGTACAGTAAGCACATGACTATTCTCTGCACAGAAGACATCAACTGCAAAGATGAAACAGAACCTAAACTCAGTTTCACTCCAATCCCTTAATATCAGTCTTTACTTGTACAGCAGAAAAGCTTGTAGGGAAAAGTCCTATTTTCATCAGGCCAAAAGAAAAAAAAAAGCAGATGATAGCTTGAAGTTTTTCTCATTCTTTCTAAATAAAACCACATGCCTCACAAAATTGGATTTGCAAATACGACTTCCTCCTATCAATGCTGCCACTGTTAGAGCACCCCAGCTACAGCACAGCTTGCCTCCACAGAGCAGGATCCCTTTGGCTGCTGGACACTTATCAGTGAGTGCCCGGGCAGTGGAGCAGGGAAGCCGTGGGAGCCCTTACCAATGGAGACGCCGCAGTGGGAGCCGCAGAGGTTGATGTTGCTGTCGGAGATGGCAGCCATGCGGATCTGGTCGAACGCCCGCGAGAAGAAGGTGGCAAAGGTGCTGGCAAAAGCAACGGTCCTGTCACGAGTGGCACAACCAACTGCAACGCTCACCTGAGAAAGGGACAGCGGACAAGAACAGTGAGTCCCTCATTTATCAGTGATTTCCAGGACATCATCTGTGGGACTTCTTGCCCTAAAAATTTAGCAAGAAGCTCTCAATGCAGATGAAAAATCTCTGTTCAGTCCTGCTTCTAATTGCTGGCGTTTCCAGAAAGGAAAGGAGGCAATTCACTCTCCCAGCATCTGTTCTCCTGCATCTCCTCTGCTCCTTGCTTCAACTGCCAGCTGTTATTGTTGACTCTTACTGGCAGCTTCTTTTCTTGTATCTGTTTCAAGCAGCCACTCACAGTTTTTAAGACTTATTCCCCCTCTTTCTTCTCCCGGATCAAAGGCTTACATTCTCAGTTCATTGGACATGGTCTTGCTATCTCCAGCAGACAAAAATCATCATTACTAATAGGGAATGGATGTATTTCTGTTATTTGGACTGGTATTTACTAAAAGGGCCCTTCTTTAGCAAAATGGAAATTAGAATAAGGTTCCTAAATTGGTTATTGCTACAATTACCTCATGCATTTATTTGCAAAACAATTAGACCCCCCACTCAAAGGGGACTCACACTGATCTTTCAATAAACCCAAGGGAGTAGTTACCATGTTCTGCTCAGCAATGTAGCACTCGATGTAGCGGCTGGGATGTTCCTTCTTGAAGAGCTCTGAGAAGGTGGAGTTCTTTGTGTCACCATCCAGAGCAATCACTCGATCGTTGGCATGGCCCAGTTTCGCAAGGGCAACCCCGTAAGCTTTGCGGGTGGCCCACTGCAAAAGGAAAACACCAGGGCTGCTGTAACTTGCTGCTTTCTAGAGGCCTTTTTCTCTTCCTATTTGATTGTTTTCAAATGACAGCAGTATCAAAAGTACACATGAGAACGGTGACACAGAAGAGTAAACAAACCCACAACGAAGCATTAGAAAATACATCAGTGCTGAAGTTGGCAACTCCCCACCAATCCAGCTAGGAAATGTTTAAAACCTTACTTTCCAATCATGGAAATTCACTGAAACTCAAGGAGTTTCTTCAATTTTAACTACACATAAAGTAGTTTAGAAGATTGATAATGATCATGAAATGAAGAAGAATGATTTGAATCTTCATATTTTAAAATATTTATACACCCTTTTGATACCCAGCGAGTTGATTATCTGTATCACACCACAGAAACAGGTGTCTGCCTACCGAGAAGAGGTGGGTAGGGACAACACAAAACTTTCTGCCATCCAGTTAAATAGTCCCACACTTTGAAAAATCTGATAAACAGTGGAAAACAAGGGAATACCTTTTCTCCCACTTTGTAAGTTGGTGGAGATGGCATCTTAATGTTTCTAATATTTACTATAGGTGCATCTTCTTCTGGAAGGGCTGGAGAAAGCTTCTTCTTGTTTTGGATTCTGTCATCTATTTCCTGAATGACTTGTTCAGCCATATTTTTCGGAAGGGGTTTCCCATGCCAGCTTTCCTTATCTTCAACACCTGTGCATTTAAAATCACATTACAAGGAAGAAAAGTGTAAAAACAATTTAGGTTTTTAGCTGCAGATTTTACCAGATAAAAGTGACATATGACAGTCAAGTATTGTCTTCCAAGGAAGAAATTCCTTCAACAATTGCAGTAGTATTCAACTGCATTAAGACAGACATATTTAAACAAAAAAGAATAATCAAATTACATCTATTCCAAACTTGTGACAAAATCCCAGCATCTTCTACTGAAATTATCTGTAAATTGGCACCTAACAGATCTGGTTTTAAAGTGTGGCAGGAAGCAACCAGTAAATCAGTGTGAACATTTCCCATAAAATTTGAACCGTTAGACCTATTTAAATAAACACAGTTAACTCTGAAACAACAGTTAACCAAGGTGTCAAATTCAAACAAGACCTGATGTTTTACAGCTTTATTTTAATAACTTCTGATGACTCTTACCTGTGCACCTGGCACTAACAGCCAAATCACCTCTCTGGCTGATATGCTGCTTTTCCCTAAGTCACTGCAAATAATGAACTTTGCTTGCTTACTCAATGAAAAGGAATGAAGGTATTCACTGCTGTTACTAATATTTATCTGGTCAGAAAGGCAAGCTCACGGAGTGCTGCTAAAAGCTGTGGCTAAAGGGAATCATGGCAACCCCCTGACACAGAAATGAGTGTGCATTTACTCCATCCCACAGATACAAAGCTCCATAGCTGGCACACATCTCACTTGATAGGACCAAACCAATTTTCTCAGCAATAATGCTGCTGAGAGGTGCAGAGGGTGAAAGCCCTTCTGCATGCTATTGCTCAGATGTGCAGGTACCTTTACTGCAGCACTAGGTACATGTCATATCCACCTGTGTATGCAAAAATTATTGTTTTATTACCTGATATGCCTTTGCCTTTAAAAGTCTTTGCAATGATGGCTGTTGGCTGATGTTTGGCCTGGCCAAAGGCTTTGCAAAGCTCCTCCACACTGTGTCCATCCACGATGATGGCATGCCAGCTAAGAACACAAACAGATCAACTGTTTCTAAAGGGTTTTAGCATGTGACACTCTCTGGTAGTCAGCAATAACAATAACAAATACTAACTTCATTCCAGTGCAGTGTCTTTTTAAGAGACCCAAAGTATGCCAGAAACACGAACTATCATTTATTTGAGACCATAAAAAATAGCACAGCTGCTTTTTTTTAATGCAAAATGAGTCACAGGGGGATCAACAGCTACGAGCAAAATTCACAGCCTACAGATAACTAAGTTATCCTACATTTCTTCAGACATAATGGCCCTTTTTACTCACAAGAGCAAATCAAACATCTAGAAATAAGATGAAAACTGACAATAGACTTTGATTAAAAAATCCCAAAACACTCTGGCATAATTTGGTTTCTATTGTATCTGACAATTTTTTAGCATGGATTTTGCATCTGCAGAGAAATATGAAATTAAATGAAAGCCAATACACATAGAATTCTCTTACTTTCCATGTGTTTTTTTCTATCTACTTGCTATGACAGGACACGTGGTCACAGTTATAAAATCTGAATTTAATGCGTTAAAAACAGTTTAAAGACCCCTAACAGAGTTATCTGAGCAAGCAGTCCTTATTTTTCCCTCAAAACCAATAAATTCTGCCACTTTTAATATTCCTGCTGCAGCCATAAAGTCAACCAGTATCAGGCATTATGAAAGACCATCTTCCTTGGTGATGGAATCCTTTAGAGCTGAAAGCTCATTTGAACTATTCTGAGAAGCAAGTAAATCACACATTTTCAAATGAGAGATTATCCTGAACTTCTCCCACTCACATACCCAAAGGCCTCACAGCGTTTCTGGTAGATTTCAACGTGATGCTGCAGAGGAGCAGGGTCACTTTGTCCAAGACGATTAATATCAAATATAGCAACAAGATTATCAAGCTTGTAAAAGCCAGCAAAGGCCATTGCCTCCCAAACAGAGCCTTCAGATAACTCTCCATCTCCAAGCAGACAGTACACTCGATAGCTAGAAGAAATTAAAAAAGAAAATAAATTAGGTTTGATGTGTAAGCACTATTAAATCACAACTCCTCCAATAATTCATAGTAAGAATTCACTTCAATTTTCTATCCCAAACTCAATTCCCATTGTTCAATGCATTAATCTCAGCTGAAGTTACGTAACCTTAGACAAATCAAATCAAAATAGTTCTGAGCTGTTACACGTTAGAAAAATAAGATGAGAAACACTGCACTCCTTTCCAAACCTCTGTCTCAAAAAAATCAAGTCTTAAGCCTCCCACTGCAAGGCTTGGCTGAACAGGCCCATTGAACGCTGTCACTGTGACTCAGCAAGATCCTGAACAATGCAGGGACAGTTACCTCTGCTTGCTCCTTCCTCCCATACACCCTCTGGGAGGACAACCAACAGGAATTAACTTCAGGAAACTCTAAATTGTGGATGAGCTCAGCTGTGGATTAAAGCATGCTGCATAACGAATTCAGAGTTCAGGAAAAAGATAACCAACATGATATGACTTGGTAGACTATTTCTCCAACCACTCAAGCCTTTTATTTAGATCAAACTCAGTCAGCAGGACTACTGCCTCATCTCTACCAAATTCAGCCACAGCATTTGTCTTTCATTATCACTCTTTTTTTCTGTTTATTACCCACTAAAATTAAAAAAAAGAATAGTAAATTAGCCTTCAGATATATAATTTTAAAACAAAATAATCGAGATGGCTGTCATTGATTTTTTTTTTACTCAACATGAAGCTATAACAGACTTTTGATCCGATTCCCACCTGCCTTCAGCTAAATGTGAACTCCTTGCACTTAAGCTGTTCCTCAGTGCTGCACGCAAGACCACCTTTTCCTTTTGTCATGTAAGCACTGGTTAGATTTTTTCCACACGTAGCATCTGCTAAACTCAATTAAAATCAGCAAATCATCTTTCATAGAAATGATTTCAAGCTAGTGAAGTGTAGGACACATTAACTGGGCAGCCTATGCTCAAATGTACTAGAACTGTCAAATAAAATATATCAACTACATCAGGCTATTTTCCTCCTCATACAGATTTGCCTTTAGACATCCTCTTTTCTTGTGCACAAAACAAATGGCAGGAACAGTCTCTGTGGAGTCAAGTGCCTTTCTGATAACATTTTGGAGCCCTACTTTATGATTCAATTATGCTATTATTGACCATAACAGTTCCTTATCCAATGTTCTCCATTATTTGTCATCTGACTTTGAACAGACATCTCCAGCTTTCACTTTCCTTCTAAAGGGACACATCCAGTCTCAAAATGGGTATCAGTTACTCTCTGGAAGTTAAAGGCTCCTCCAACAACTCCCTGTCTCCTCTGTTCAGGAACATCAGCTTGCAATGCTGTCAGGTTACAAAAGAAGCACACATATGTACTAATTGTTGCTAATCTTTAAACTCTTGGTAGTTTCACTGGCAACAGCTTTGTAATTATCTATCATTTAAAACCTGAATTTGAAATTAGATTTGGGAATGGAGAATAGAATAAAGGAGAATCTATCTATATATCTAATTTATTTTAACAAAATTTTCCCATTGAATGCCTATAATCATGAAATATGAAGATGGAATTACCTGGCTCTGTCAAAGAATTTGCCAGTGTATGCCATTCCACAAGCAGCACCAAGACCCTGCCCAAGGGATCCAGTAGCCACATCAGTGAATGCTTGTCTCTGAGAATAAAAAGACAACAATTACTTTACAGTTAAGAAACAGAGGAAGTAATTTCCAGTGCTAGAAGATGGTTCAACATACATCAAAATGCAGCTTCTCAGCCATAACAATGTGCAAGTCCCTCTAAATCTTGCCCTGAACCCCTGATTTCCCTGCAATGCAGGTTCCTTCATGATGACTGTCACAAGCTCTCTGAGAGAGAATTTCTCAGCTATGCTTTGGATGGCAACAGTTAAGAATTGATGATTTTGTGTAAAAAAGAATCAATTGAAACAACTGGCTGGGAATGGCAAGACCAATGAGTTGACCAAACTGGGTGTAAACTCTTGAAATACCTCAAAGCTCCTTAAAGGGGAAGTGAAGCCCGGATGGAACTTTACATGAACATTTATAAAATGGAAAATAATGCCATGCAGGACTGTAGGGGAACTTTACTACAACAATAAAGGTCATTTTTACATGCTCATTCAAACACAGTTCAAAATCAAATTCAGTTGTAAAGCCGTAAATGCCATCATCCTTCTTAGAAGTCTTTATCTTTCCTGTACTGTACAGCTGGCAACCAAAATTGCTGTGAAATACGTGCACTTGTTGTTTCACAGAAAACATAATTTTGTATCAAAGATTATGAGCACTCACTGGCACTGGGTGTCCTTCTAGGACAGAATCAATTTTCCTCAAGTTCAGTAATTCTGCTTCTTGTAGAAAGCCAGCCTCTGCCCAAACAGAATATAAAATGGGTGCTGCATGACCCTAGAGAGAAACAGAAATTTTAAACAAAGCACAATTTCACAATTCCCAAGTATCAAGACAAAACTCTACAAAACTGACAAACCCTGAACTCAGGTTCTTGTGCCCATTAGAAGGGCACAGAGTTATTAAACAGTTTTCCAATGCACACATCCACCCTGATGCCTAATTCCAAGTTCCCCATGCCCCTGCTCAGAGCACCCCAGCAGGAAGAGTGGTGTTATCCCACTAGAACTTCCTTCAGTATGAATATACTCAAGGTTGAATGCAACAAGTGACAACAGGTAAAATTTTAAGCTTTGTACACTCAGACCTTTGCAGAGCAGTCATCTTCCACTCCTGGAGTCATCAGGAGTCAAAAGAGCATGCAGAGGTTTGAAGCCATTTGGCAACTCTGGACAGAAACCCTTATTAATTACAGAGCTAAAGCAAACATGAGGAAGTGACTCTCTAAGTGCTTTCACTCAATTCCTTCTTTCAGAGTGGCCACCAGAAATGCACCAGTTACATCCAGCACAAGGACATGCACACACAGCACTGCTGCGAGCCACCACATGAGGAATTCTGGCTCAAGGATTGGATGTGCCTCACCGGGGCACTGCACCTGCCGTGTTACATCCTTATGCTTTCTGAAGGCCCCTCGCCTGCCTTTGTGTCATATGAACAATGTATCCCCGTGATTTGCAAAGGCACAATGTAAAAGGGGACAGAAACACTAACAGCCAGCACAGATCGGGGTTTAAGTGTTTTCTGTGGCTTCAGATGTAGCACTGACTTTAATACCATACTGGCACAGTAGGAATGCACACTACAAACTACTCACTAACCTGCCCTGTTTCATGTAATGCTCCCTGAGAAGCTGGCAGGAATTAGTGCCCACTGTGATGTGGCTGCAGGCAGAACAAGAGAGCACAAAAGCCAACTGCAACTGCCTTGTTAGAAAAATAAAACAGACCTTATTGCATCCTGATAGATTTTATAGACAATATAATATTTATCATTTAACATTAGAACAACTTAACATAGTGTATTTAAGACTTATCAGGACACATTACAAAGACCGTTTTAAACTATTTTTAAGTTATGCTACAACTTAATTCAGTCAGCTTCTTTCTTCCTGAAGCAGACAAATTCCAGGCTCTCAAATATTTCCAACAGACTTCTGTGCAGATGTAAGTGTATGTAAGCACAAGCCAAAGAAGACAAGTCAATTTAATCTACAGACAGACAGCTCTTTGCTAGCAGACTGCAACAGGACAGCAAAATAGCAATTTTTTATTTACCTTTGAAAGAACAAACCGGTCGTTGCTGGCATTTCTGGGGTCTTGCACTTTGTACCTCATGGTATGGAAAAACAGCACAGACATAATCTCTGCTGCACTGCAACATGATGTAGGGTGGCTACAAGTCAAGAAGACCCAAGATTACCACTTGTGCTATTGTTTGCTCAGGACTATATCTTTAAAATATCACTTCATCAGACCCCAACTCCTCAGCACTAGAATACACAAATCTGAGGGTTTGATAACCCACCCTGTACCATTCCCCCAGTGCCAATCAGTTGTACTTTGAGAGAAAGGGAGCCTCCAGTCTAGTTGAAGTGGGTGCTCAATCTAGACCCTGCTGACAGCTCAAGGACCTGTCTTTTAGAGCTCTTCTTCTCCATGCCAAGGATCACCACCTGAAGGGGTGGCTGAAGCCCAGGAACCTGCATCAGCCTGGGCCTGAAATCAGACTCCACTGATTTATCTGGCGGCAGGAATTCACACAATGCAGAGGAAACAAGGACAGCTTTCCACAGAACTGGAGCCACTTGCTGAGTGGAGGAATTAAAAGCATGGCATCAGGACTTGTTCAGGCTCTGATGCACATGCAGGGATTGGTAATGCAAGATTAACTTCTGCAGAAAGTTCTGGAACATTTATAATTGTATAACTTAGGAACCATTTCATTATACCACATTAGAGCTGACAGAATAATAATTCTGATTCCTAAAGACATTAAATAATGCAATTCTTGTTTTCGTCTTCTACTGAAACTGGATATGGAAATTTAATGTCTCCAGTAAACACCCAGATACACGCTGTAAAATACTAAATTGCTTAATCTTTGGTGAAGAGGGGAACCAACATTTTCTACATTTACATCTTTATGAGCTTGCAATATTGTACGACTTGGTTTATCAAACATTTTTAAGTATATGGGATAGTCTCTCCCATTGAACTGTCTGGGATAACATTCAGAACATTCTTCAACAGCAGCACAAATTCATACTTCAATTATAACTTGCCTTAGGAATACATAGGCCTATTTCAGAGGCCACTGTGCCATGAAGTACCAACAAGTGAACATAAAGTTATGTGAAGAGAGTATTTGCAAGTGGCAAATGTGGAGTTATGTCACAACAAGGTATATATTTCATTTGAAGTGCAATAGAAGGGCACAGAATTACTTTTATTTATCTACATTACTGTAATTATGCAATCACCATAGTTCTTATGCATCTGGAAGGGGTGACACTACCTGACCACTTGGGAGCACCAGCCTTGGCTTTTCACTTGCCATAAAGCTTAAAAGGGGTAAAGAGGCTCTTTCAAATCCTTCATTGAATGTGAAAAATAGCATTTTACTGGTGTAAACAGCATCATTCTTGACATCAGCCATTGCTACTGAAGTACAGGAAAGTGGATGATGAACAGTAAGAAGGTTGAAAATGCACTTTCATCTCACTTTCTCTTCTACCAACATTCACTTTTCATCTTTAGCAGGATATTCTTAAAATATTTGATCTTACTTGCAAAACAGGCAAAACTGACTATGAAAGTGTCACTTTTATTTCCCACATGTACATTTACCATGCATGTTAGGATTAGACAACACTTTCACTAGAACTTTAATCAGAATATTTTCTTTTGATAGTAATAAACCTTCCCACCCAACATCCCCAACATAACTGTAATAAGAGAATAAAAACATGCAAAACACTAGCAAAATACAAATTATGGTTAGTGTCCATCCCTTAGTAAGTACTCACACACAGGGAACCAAAAGAATTAAGTTTAAACCATGGTTCAAACGTATTAGTAAATATTTATGTATTTGAGTTAATCAATAAGCCTTACATGCTTGTTTAAAGCTTTCATTCCTTTAATTTTATTAACTTTATACTTAACCATACTTCTATGAACTCCTGGTCTTGATTAAAAAAGTTTTAAACCACCTAAAATGGTAGCGTGTGGAAATAAAAAAAAAAGTAGAAAAATTTAATAAATTACCTGAAAATTGAAAAATAAAATTGTTAGAACTACAGGTTAATTAAATGAATTTCTACTATGAGAAATAACAAAAAAGCCTTAACTTTGAAATACAGTCCTTCACTAGGAAACCAAACCAAAGTACACTAGAACACCAAAATCCTGGATCCACACAAAGCAAGGGTAAAATTATTGCTCCAAGTTGGTTTTGTGAGGTTTTTTTATTACTGTGCATCAATTGATATTTGTTCCATCTACATGTGTCCACATGTTTCAACTAGAAAGGATTGTGGTGGAAAGCTAAAATGGAACACTGAGTCAAAACCAAAAAAATGGAAGAAAAAATAATCTGCAACAAATGATCACACCACATATTATGAAACTTAACTGCCTCTTAAGAAACTCCTGCAACTTCCACTTTTAAGCATGTATCCGTCCTGCTCAAGGAAGCCAAGGCACTGTTACAAAACTGCAGAAATTCATTATCAGCTACAGGAGAGACTCTACCCATTTCAATGGAAATGTGTGCACTACTTATCTAAAGGAAAAAGCTCTTCCACGCCCCAAAGCAAGCATGTTCAATCTTTACAACTAACCTAATCAAATTTTTTGCCCACGTAAGTTGTTTCAAACACAAAATTTTTTTTCCAGTTCACTGAATTTTTCCACTCCAGCTGGTGAAGTACTCAAAGTGATGTGTTTGAGCAACTTCAGGATCAGACTGACTTAGCTCTTCTCCAGGCAAAGGCTGTTCTTTCTTTAACAGAAGGTAAAACAAGTAAAGACTGCAAGAAGTGGTGTGTCATATCTACCACACCACCACTTGTGTTGCAATACATGCCACAGTTCACAGAAATTACTTCCTTGAAAGTAGTAGGCAGGTCCTGTTTTCTCTGAAGTGCTTTTATTGCAAGTATTTCCTTCTGTTTTTACAAACTACACCTTTAACCAACCTGTATTTCCTTAACAAAGTCAAAGCCATCATGACAATTCACATTTTTCATTAACTGTAAGCTTCTATTTAAACTTAACTTGCATTCAAACACCTTTTCCCATCCTCAGTGCACACCAGCAATTTAAGCAAAGCACACTATCTCAGTTTTTGGAAAACATATTCATAAGGCACAGCTGCTTTGGAAATGTACATGCTTTGCCTAACTCCACACCAGGGTGAATGTCTTTTGGGCACGTTACTACACCATCATCTTGGCAACCAAATCTTATTAAGAAAATACATCACTTTTCAACAGAATCTTCCCTCAAGAGCCCATCTTTCATAATCTGCTTGTTATCAGGTTGTGTAATAATTTCAGACTACACAACTCCAGTGGCAGAATAAACCAGAGGGATTAATGAAATGCCTTTGTGCAAGAAGGACTCAGTATTGTAGCACACATGAACCAGGGAATAAAAAGCTTGAGTAAAACTACTTTTACTGTCTCTTCATCAGTATGGCAAGAATGGTTTTACTGGTGAATTTCATTGATGGCAGAAGAGAAACAGAGGCTGCAGTATGATCCTTATTCTTTAGCAGCACATCAGACAAAACAGAAATAATTTTATCTGTTGATAAGACAACTGATGCCACACATCCCTGTGGCCTGCTTAAAATACATACTGGAAGCTGAACACAGAAGCCCAAGCTCTACAAAGCACAGTTTTTCAATTTGCACTTTCACACAGACTTGTGTAATACTGTACAGTGCAGCTCTGGAACAAATCAAGAACTAAAAGGGCAGTTGTTGGGCATCCCATACTTTTCTCTCCCGACTGGACCCAACAAGACACAGATTCGTAAAAAAGCACTGCTCTGACTTGCTGAGAGGTTTCCCGCGTCCAAGCCCCGATTCCACAGGAAGAACCACAGCAGCACTTTCATTTGCTGGCTGCAAATGGAACGAGTAAAGTTCAGCTTCAGAGAGCCATGTGAGGCAGCTCATGCCAGGCACAGGGTGGGGACTATAAGGCAATTCAAAGAAGCTTTTATAATATTTTACACATCACCCTCCTTCACACAAACCTCAGCATCCAAGGGATTCCTTCAGATTTTTTTAAACACTGCAGCTAGCTTCAAAGAGGTCCGAAGGAGGAAATTGCAACAAGATGGGATATATGTAAAAAAAAAGCCCAGAACTTTATATGGAAGCATTCATATATTTTTCAGGCAGAAAAAATGGCTTTAATTTTACATGACTAAAAGCGGATTGTTTGCAGAGATTTTTTTTTCCATAGGTAAAGCACGATCAAAGAAAGGATAACCCTGGAATCTGCACACATCAGAGCCCACACTAAATCCTGTCCAGAGGCCTGAATAAACTGCCCATTGGAGACCGCGGGCATTGCACAGATAATCCCACTTGGGCTCACTTGAAATTCTGTGCAGAATTAGTTCCAACTGACGGGCACGCAATGAAAAAGAAGCCGCTTGCGCCTCGGGCACAAATTCTTTGGTTTCCAGTCCTGCACCAACTTAGCATTCCCGGCCTCTCTCCCAGTCACNTGTGCCACCTCCGCGTCCATCAGCCCCGGGGCTGCCGGGCTCCGGCCCATCAGCCCTGCCCGCTCCCCATCCCCGCGCACGCCGCCCCAGCGCTCCCGCGGGCGGCACGGCGGGCCCGCAGCATCCCCGCACCGCGGGACCCGGAGCTCTGCCCCCGGGGCACCGGAGCGTCTCCGGGCAGCGGGAGCCCGGCTCGGCCCCTCCCAGCACCAGCCCGAGGCCGGATGCAGCCCCGGGATGCGGGAGCGCGGCTCCGGTGTGCGGCCGGGGCTGGGTCGCTGCCCGCCCGCCTCCCTCACTCACCCGGAGCCGGCCGCGGTCGTGGCCTTGATGGAGCTGATGCGGAGCCGGTTGGCCGTGTCCTTCAGCGCCTGCAGCGTCTGCTGGTCGGGCTTGTGGTAATCCTCCATGTGGGCGATGCAGGAGGGCCGCGGCGGCTGCGGGGCTCGGGCGGCGGCGGCTGAACCTGGTGTGAGGATGGGCTTTGCGAGGGCTGCGGCGGCGCGGCTCACTGGGGCCAAGCGCTGGGGCGGAGAGACGAACGCGGGGGAGGGGAGAGGAGCTAGGGGGCGGAGAGAGGAGCGGCCAGCTCCCTCCATCCTGCCTCCCGCCCCGGCTCCTCCCGCGGGCGCCATTTCCGCGGGGCGCGCTGGGGCCGCGCTGGGGCCGCGCTCCGCTCCCCGCCCTGCAGGGAACCGGCAATGCCGGGGCTGGGAGAGAGCCCTGGAGCTCACCCAGTCCGACCCCCTGCCAAGGCACGGTCACCCGGAGCAGGTGGCATAGGAACGGGTCCGGGTGGGTTTGGAATGTCTGCAGAGAGGGAGACCCCACGCCTTCCCTGGGCAGCTGTTCCAGTGCTCTGCCCTTAATGGAAAGAAGTTTTTGCTCATGCTGAGGTGGAATTTCGTGTGTTTTAGTTTTGGCCGCTGCTCCTGTCCTGTTGATGGGCACCACTGAAAGGAGTCTGGCACCATCCTCTTGGCATCTCTCTGTGTTTGAGATGTTTTATATGCGTTAATGAGATCCCCTCAGTCTTCTCCAGAATTAACAGGCCGAGCTCCCACAGTCTCTCCTCATAAGAGATGCTTCGGATCCCCCATCTTTGTGGCCTGCACTGCCCCTCTCACATGGCTGCTTCTCTTTCTGTTACTTAGGAGCCCAGAACTGGATAGAGAACTCCAGATGTGCCTCACTAGGGCCGAGCAGAGGTGCAGGACCACCTCCCTCGACATGTTTGATTCAATCCCTGCTCCATAAAGCTGTTGCTGAGGGTCTCCACACCAGCCTGTTCCTGTCTCTAAAATAATGTCACAGTATCCCACAGCCTAACAGGAACCTGGTTCTTCTACACAGGAGAAACAGTAGCAGACTTACCCCTTGTGGCTTCCTGTCAGGAAATAATTCATATTTCCATAATATATGTTTAAAAATGTGATGAATACAGAGACGTTTGCATAAAATACTGACTTGACCAGCCATCAATCAGCCAATACATTTTCTCTAGCAATTCTGAACACTGTGACATTAACACTACAGACTTAGACAAATAAAATACTTCATACTTATTCTAGAAAGCTCCAGCAGCACTAGAAGTCACAATCTAGAAACAAATAAAAAAAGGTTAATAAAATAACAATGACAAAAAAGTAGTAGTGCTAGGCTGAAGGTTGGAATTGACAATCTTAAAGGTGTCTTCCAACCTTGATGATTGCATGATTTTAAAATACCTCAGATCTTGCTCATGAAACCTGGTGTTCCTGCACTGCACTCCTGTATTTCAGTGTTCTGTCCACTGGTAGTTTGTCCTAGAAACTGCATTGTATTGATTTAAAAATATCCTAGTTACATGTAGTGAACGAATGCTGTCATCATCTGCTTCCAGAAGACACCGAACCACTCCCATTGAAAACCCTACACCTTCATCTTCAAGGCTCTGCAGACTCTGGGTTTCAGAAACAAAGGAAATCACCTCCACGCACAGAGCATTCAGCCATGCTCACTTGGCACACTGCCAGTAGGAAGTAACAAGTGCAACTCTGAACAAGGCAGGAGAAAACTTTTTTCCATGAACTAACCAATTTATTAGAAGAAATAAAAGCAGATACCAGTCCCTTTGCTTAACTGCTTTCTTAAACTGTTTCATCAGTTGTCTTCTTGAAAATCATTTTAATAAAAATCTTCAGAAGACAAACTAGACTGGAAATAGGCCAGGAAGAGTAAAACAGAGCCAAACAACCAGACTTGGCAGTAGCAAAGTGCAGAGGTTGTTCTGGAGAGCACTATACAAAGGTTAACTGCTGCAACTGCCATTTGCTCTGCTCCAATCTATATTCGACCTTCCAATAATTGGGTAGGGTAGGACAACTACCCTTTTTTTTTTTTTTTTTTTTTTCCCTGCAGAACCAGTTACCCAAATATTTTAATTTCAGTAATACACTTTGAAGTTATATGGACAATAAAATCGGGTTATGGAAGAGTCTGATGAGAATCATACAAGCTTTAGTTTAAATTTAGGAACTCTGAAGAGATGGGCTGTAATGCCGAGAGCTTTCAGTGGCAATGCAGAGGCCCAAGAAATGAGGGTATTAATGCACTTTCAGGGCCATTGTGCAGCTTTCCTCACAGAGAGGCACCTTGTACACATTGTAACCCACTATGTCTGAACAGCAGCTTGGAAATTAAGTAGCACGTGATAGCGAGAAAGTAGCTACTTGTGCAGGAAATCATACCAGAGATCCTAGCTGAGGAAACAGACACAGAGCTGCCAGACATGGTGGAGACAATCAACAGCCATCCTTAGCAGCAGTTTCCCCACAATATTACTGTTAAAACCCACTTTTTACAATATAGGTACAACAGTATAGGGATTTCTCTTGTCCCCCTGGAGCTCTGATGCCCAAAGGAATATTGTCAGTAGGGGAGTATGAAAGATCTCAAGAGTTACAAGTAGCATCTACAAGAAATATTGATTTCGTCTCTTCCTTTGCAGATTTTAAACTATAAAATCTACCCTAACTGTTGGTGAGGCAACAGCAAATTCAAACCTAAGTTCCCTGTACAAGATCCTTACCTGAACCTTACGAAAGCTACACACCAGCAAATATCTTGCTTGGAATCTGGTTGTGCCATTGCCTCAAATAGGCCTAAAATCAGACATCTTGTAGAGTGAGGGCTACCAACTTCTCTGAGCATGTTGCACCATTTCCCTCTTCTCTTCTGTCCAGCCTTGCATCCTTTCCACAATCTGTCAGCCTTCTCAAGGCAACAGCACTCTTGATTCTGTCTGCAGCCACATGGTCAGAAGGTAAGAATAAAGCAGCTTGAGCCAGCATTCTGGATTGAGCTTCCTGGTTGTTCTTTGCTCTGGTTTTCTCTGCTGAGCAGTCCCAGAGCTCATGAACTGGATTCCTTTCAAATAAAGATGAAACAGAAGATTCAGTCTGAGAAAGCAGCTAATACATCCCAGCTGCTAATGAGTATTCAGTCCAACAGGACAGACAAGAGCCAGTCCTACAGCAGAATTCAGGCTCCCTTATAGTGCAGATGGGGAGTCTTCAGCACCTTCTCATGCACTCTGTAGACCTGCTCTACTGGAATCTCCTGGTGTAGTCGAAGTCACAGAACCATTTTAGCAGAGTAGCAGCATTTATTAGCTTGAGCTCTGTGCCATGCTCACTGATTTGAGAGCAGTTGTTAAAATACCTGGCTGTGCTGAGGAAGGGAATGACGATTTTTCTACCACACCTGCTGTTTAAACACTGTTCTTTAGACAGATGTTGACATTTGGCTCAACCATCATCTCACTGACAGGGAGCTATCCATATCAATTGAGTGAGGTTAGGCAAGATAATTTGGTCTTCCCTAATTTGTGGTTTAGAAGAGGTGAACAAAGTAAATTCTTCAAATGAGGCCAAGCATAAGTGAAATCACATTTATGATGCCAAACTCCACAGTATTTTGTATTGACCAAAGATACATTAAGAAAACAAGGCTGTGCACCCAATTTCAGCTGCAGAGAACACATTTCATAAAACTTCCTAAATACATTTGCATCAGGAAATGAAAAGCTTATTTTAGAGATATGGCTACTTCATCTTCCTGGATGGCTGGTAGTATTTACAAGCACAGGAGGAAAATATCAAAGTGGAAGCAGGTATCATGAAAACAATGAAGTAATTTCTACGCTAAGTTTTTGCTTCTAACAGATTAATTTACTCCTGGTTTTCTCTCGATACAATGTAGTTAAGAGGTCAGCATTGCCAGGCTGTTACTGTTCTCTGCATACATCATTGGTAGTGGCAAAGTGAGGTGACAGTCAACTAAAATAGAGTTCAGTCACGCCCCACTCCTTTGTCAATGCCCTTTGTTTTCTCTCACACTTTTTTAAAACATAAACTGGCCAGATCACAGTCTTGTTTTTGCCTTTGTTGGCCCAGGCTGATTCCATTCTTTGGCTGAAGAGTAAGACCTGTGGTAAAGTCTCTGTGATCACAGTGAGGATGTGCTCTTGAATTGCCTTGTAAGGATGGCTCCCTCAGAAATTGTGTCAAGTGTTCTGGCAACAGCCATCTTAGCAAGTTCCTTCTCAGGCTGGGCATGTGGTGCTTTCTTATCTCCCTCCTGTAAGACAATAAGGGGGATGACCTGGATCAGTCCAGTATTGCTATAGTTCACAACTTCTTGGGTTTCCTCCATTGTTATCTGAACGGAAAAAGACTTTAAGACAGACTTAGCTTAGACAATGTCATTGGGAGATCACTGCCCACAACTCCCCCTCTGTTCCCTGAATCCTTGTGCTGCATCACCAAGTGCTTATTGTGGTATTGTGTTATTAAAACAGCAGCTCAAGCATTCACAGGATGAAATTCCACCTTGTGTCAGTGCCTTCACTTTGTTCTACTGAAGAGGCGTGTTATTTCTGCAACTCTGACCAAGTGTGATGGACTAAAGCAATAGCTGCAGTCATGGTATACATTGCATACAACAGTCAACATTTCTTCCACATTCCTGGGACTTGCCTCTGAAACCACGTACAATGTGATTAAAACAAGGATGCAAATGTATGGACAAACAGTCTTGTTTCAGAACATACAATCACATCTCGTTAGCTTCAGTATTAACTACTAGACTAGGCAGCTTATTAAATACATACACAGAATAACTGGATTTTTCCATCCCTTCCTCCACGTTTCAGCGTCAGGGCATTATGTGCAGCAGAAGCATGAAAGCTCAGCTATGACTGACATTTGCTGAGATACTGCAAAAATGCATTGCTGACATAAGTACATGCAACTCTGTTTACCAGAGCAGGAGCTGCATGCACTCAGCACTGCTGGAATTCAGGCCAGTTAACTACCAGGGGGCTATGTGCCAAATCTTGCCTTAAAAACTGTTCTCCAGTGCCAAATCCAAGTCCAGTGAGAGCTCATCACTACAAAATCCAAACAGTAGTGAGTGAAGAAAATGTGTGGAGGCATGGAAGGAGACCAACAGGTCGTGCAATTGCAGTTTGAGCACTGTATGGATTCCAAACTGAACTGGAATTGCCAGTGACTGCTGGATTGTGACCTTGCTAGTCCTGAACATCTCCATGTAGTGCACAGGGTTTAATTTCATTTGCAGAGTACCTTAAATAAAAGAAGTGGAATTCCACTCACTGTGGAATTGTGGTGGAATTCCCATCATTGTAGCCTGACAGATGGGAATGCAGTACATTGTCAGACCAGATCTGGTGCTGCAAATTTTCCAGAGACTCAGTTCTTACTGTCACATCTCACTCAAAATAAATTGTATTCCTTCATCAGTGATAGCAAGTGGTTTTAGATAAGCACAAGTGCGCACTCAAGTAAACACCCTGTGAAAAGAATATTCAGCAGTCTGTGAAATAATGATCAGCTCTGCAGCTCCCACTGGAGCATGAAAAACACTCTCAACATCCTTTAGTTGCCATAGAACAGCAGTTTGTGCTACACAGACTACAAACAGCTATAACCAGCAACCTGGAAAATGCAAGGTTCTTGTGCAGAATCTGATGCAGAAATATCCAGAAGGGAAATCCATCCACCTTTGAAGTCTGTAAGAACAAGATACAAGAAGAAGATACATACAAACAGAATAGATTCATAGTTCAACTCAACTAAAACCTTCTCCTCAGCTGACAAAATTGTCTGCAAAAGGAAAAATGTGTATGGAAACTTCATAACAGAACAGACCATTCTTGAGTTACAGGCAGGTAAGTGTTGGATAAAAATAATTTTAAACCATAACAGTTTTTATATTGCCTCTAAATAAAAATGTCATTTACTAAAAAAAAAAAAAAATCAAACTCAACCCAAAAGTTGCAAAGCTTCCAATATATTATGACAATTTTATGATACATGAAAAATGTTCAGATTAAACCAAATAACTTGAGACAAGTCTTACACAATGAGACTTTTTTATGTCTATCTAACATGTAGCCTGCCAGAGAAAAAACAAAGCACTGTATGTCTCACACAGTTAAAAGGAACTCACAGTGACTAGGTTGGGCTGTTTGATGATATTTAGGGAAGTATTTTCACTAGCAGAGCAAGAAAATTACAGTATCTAAATCCAAGTTTGTAATCCTATTATTGCAGTATTTTGTGGTATTTGGATTGGTTTAGTATAACCACTTAATGATATTATTTACAAAACTACTTAAATTTATAATCTGACTTTTCACTTGCTGCAATTTCTTCAAATTATAAGATAAATATGACATACTTCTGCAATAGGAGTTTGAGGCATTTGCCTATATCTATGCTTGAAAGGCCTACTGAATACATAGATGTTCCTCAGTTACTTCACCATGGTTGATTTCTCTGCTTGATTCATGACTCAAGCTCCATAACACTCTTCAAACAAGCTCAGATGTTATTAGCCTCTTTATTCCGTGCTTAAATGAATACCTGTATTCAATTACCTGAATCTGGCAAAGTTAAAAGAATAGTTATTGATGATAACTCGTGCAAAACGAAATCTCCCAAACAGCAACGCTTTCATGGGGTGTGCACATTTAGAGAGAAGGTGTAAGAGAGCTGTAATGACCAAATAAAGCGGGATTTATTTGTGCACAGGAGAAAAGGTGGAAAAAAAATCTTCTTCAGTCTGACCTCTGCAACCCAATAGGCTTTGGCTATTCTTGTCCTGTGACAGAAGAGCTGCAATAGAAGCTCTTCAAGAAGGAAATCATTCAAGAATGGATGAAATGGATTGATGCCAGAGCATTGTCTCATTATGCAGACCATTATGCATCACCAGCACATCCTTCCACATGCAAAACCACAGTGACTTCAGTTAGACATGGAACATATTGTTCAGCTCATCTTCAGTAATAACATTTATTAGCTGCTAATGAATTTAAGGAAAAAGAAAAAAGAAAAACCCTCCAATGTCTGTGCAGCATATCACCAGTAATTGTAAGAAATTATATGTACTGCATGAGAACAGGTATAGGAGCAGTAATAAGATCAGGCTTTTTTATCTAAAATGATGTTACAGATAAAGCTACATCACAGGCCCAGGCTCAGGCACTACAGACTATGAATCTACGTTACTTTCACATATGTCTGTTATGTTAGCAGTTTCCCTGAGACAGCTATGTCCATATCTGAAGAATATTAATTTATTTTCAAACCCTTATTAGAAGTACTGCACCTGTTTCTAACCAAACCTTTGGGTTTTCTGTAAAAGCTTCTGTTTGTGGCAGGATTTTCCTATTAAACCATTGAAAAGTAGAGATCTCTCTTTATAAAGGGCACCCTGTGCCTTCCATCCTGAAGATCACATCAGGAGCAGGGCGTGCTGTAAACCACAACAGACTCTACACACTCAGATCCTGCAGGCTTTAACTGCACACTTGTGCCTCAGTTCTTGTGGGGAGTTTAAGATGACAGAAGCTTCCTCTGCAGCAGCTTTGTTACATGGGAGAACTGTGTCCCCAGAGGATAGAAGTGAATTGGTTTGATGCTTAAAACGTGAACCAGAGAAGGCACTTAGCATCACCCATAAATCTCAAACCTACACGAGAATGCAGGATAACCTGCTAAGCCTCTCCCATCCCTCTCCTAAACCACAAGAAGTACGAGCAGGATGTGCAAGTCATATGCTTTCTAAATTAGGACCAACATAGAGTTTTGTACACAGGAGCCAGGCTGGGTGATCTTTGCCCTGTAGATACTCTTAAAAGCTTCTTAACTTATTTATGAGGAGAAAAGAAGTAAAACTTGTGCATTTATATCACATCCTTGTGTGTTTCCAAGAAAGGCCTAAGGGCAAGTGCTTTTGTTTCAGCCAGCATATAAAGCTTATTTTTTATGGTTTCATTTCCCAAGGTTGATTTTGTAATAATCAACCTGCTTGAATGTTAAAGAATGGATTATGGTAGAAATATTTTTAAAGGTCTATTTAAAATGAAAGACAAAAGGCAACTAGGTATGAGCAGCCTTGTACAATGCAGCAGATTTTAAACTCTAATGGAAGGCCACCAAGCAAAGACAAAAATTAGGTACTGCTGTGATCAGTCACCTCCACTGTGCTGCCTCATTACCTGAGGTCAAAAAATCCCACAGCAGAGCTGAAGAATTAGAGCAAGGAAATCATGCCTACCCAGCCATTTTCTGAACACACCCTGAAATACTCTGAATTCCTACAGGCAATCTGCATTTAAGCCTTGAGAATACATGAAGACGTGCATCAGTACAGAAACAAAACTGTAACTTAAATCCTGTGCTTCAGGAAATACCTTCACAGGCCATACTTTTCTCTCTACAATATCCCCTTTCATATTTACTTAAACTCTTTTGTTATTCCTTCCCTTGTTTTCTTCTCAGGAATCTTCTATTCAATTGTTCTTTCCTTCTTATTTTATTGCTCACTGCTCTTTCAAAAATGCAGCAACTGATAAAAACCTCTCTTCACTGCGCTCTTTTCTCAATGTTTTTTGAGCCTGATTAGGAGTGTCTTATGAAAAGGAAGTGAAAGATTGTTGCATAACTGACAAGGATGATCTTTACAGTTCGTGGCTGTATTTTAAGTTACAGGTCTATCACAGAAGTTTAATTCTCCTAAATTAGTAGGTCAGGTCAAAAAATAAATCCCCCAAACAAAATCTAGAGGACAGAAACAAGCTGATTCACACCTGAAGTTGTGTGAAGATAGGTGAAAAAAATCCACCACTGGGCACTGGAAGTATCTTTCAATAACATACATTATAATTTCTTATATTTTGATTAGAAAATTAAACTGAAATTTACCTCAGCCATAATAAAGACTATTTAGTGACCTGAAGGCATCCTGTTCACAAATGAAGAGGAGCTGTATGAATGACAGGTTTCTTACTATGTTATCTTCTATATTGAGCAGGAAGTGTAGTTGGACCCTTCCCAAACATGAGTCCGCTAACCTCAATTAATTTGGCCCACGAACACGAGCTACAATTATTCTTTCATTCTGCAAGCCTGCAAATGAAATTTGAATTTTAGAGGATGAGCTTTAGGAAGCCTAATGCCTATTCCCTGATTCTATCCAGTTCGTATCACCATCGTAGCAGTGATTGACTTTATGCTCTAATGCACTTTCAAAAAACATGTTGAGCACAAAGGATCAAGAGAAAAAAGGCCAAAAAGATTTTGGTGTGCATAAAACTTTTTGTACAGTGCCTGGTTTAGCAGGAGCTACCCAGAGAAATTCAGAAGAATTACCTTATTCCCAAACCAAATGGGAGCACTTCATGTGAGTAGGAATACCTGGATCCAGAGAAGATAAGACAGATTAATGGCACTGAGAAGGAAAAAAATACTGATATTGACCAGACAAGCAACACATCTAATGAAGAACTTAAATCTAGATTCCAGAATTTGAAGTTTGATTCTAAGTGGTTTCCACTTTTTTTCCAATTATGCTACAGCAAATCCATGACTTCTGTACCTGTTTTGTATGGCAGGCCTAGAAGAATCTGATTTTGGACATAGTACAGGCACCAGTCCAATATGAACCATTAGAGCAACAAATGCCATTTTCCAGTGGCCTCCCCTGGCATTTGACCTGCCCTGCAATCACCAGCTCCTATGGGTAGCTAAATGGGAACAAGCTAAGGTTAAGGGATTTAGGCATAAGGCTTTGTTTTATTTCAAGATCAACTTCTACGTTTTTCTTCCTCATCAGCTCCCCTATTTTACTTTATGAACTTTGGATCAATCAGTTGCATGATACCAGTCAGATATGGTAGGAGCACAACTGCAATTTCCAATGTCTTGGATCACAGACCAGCACTGGACTGAGAATCAAATGCCAAGTCTAGATGGATGAAAGGGGATACCATAAAGTGATACAGAAAGGCACTGAACACAGAGCTCTATTTACAAGCCAGTGAAATTGCAGCTGCATTTCTTAACCTGAGAGGAAATACATCTGTTTATCAAATTCAAAACACAAGGCTGCTGACAGCAGCAGAGAACCTCAGAGAGGCTGTTCCCCACTGCCCTTCAAGCAGTCACGATGCATTTTCTTAGTGGACAAATGCAATTTGGTTCTGTCCCCAGAATGGAGTAAGGAATTTGAATTTCTTCTCAGGGAAATATTAACTCGAAATAAAAACGGAACCTTCCAGTAGGCTAATAGAACTCTAGAAATAAAAGGAAACGTCACAAGATTTTAGGAGGTGCTGAAACGTTTGTTTTGAAGTTTTATTACAAAAATATATTTGCAAACATACAAAAATTTGGATGAAAAAATGCTCATTCTTAAACATTTATGCAATAACTTAGTAACTGCAAACATACATAGGTGCTATAAAACCCACACCATACCAAAAACGTTAATGATGCAGTATCTACATTTTTTGACTTACAATTATTCCGGTTTCCAGAAATCTTTTCTGAAGCCCCCCCTTCCCCATGGTCTTCATATTGAAAGAACATGCAAATGGCTACAACTGGTGCATATGCAGAAGTGATAAAACTCAGAAATTACTAAAAGCACATAATGTACATAAAAAACCCTAACTAACCATATGCCCATACACTGAATAGATAAAAATAAATACACCACCAAATCAGAGATAATGCCATTTTTCCAACTTGAAGTGAAAGGAAGATATTGTATCTTAACATTTTCATAACTGCCAGACAAAAATGAGGTGATACATATTGCACACATTCCTCTTGTTAAGATATGCTGTACAAAGCAACCCAAATACCTGGCAAAAAGGTGGCTGATTTGCTTAGAATACTTTTAAAAACCAAGAAGTCCCAAATTAAATTTGCTTTCCAAAACATTTCAGAAATTCTATCAGTGACTACACACGGCATAATGGGTTTCAGAAATAAACCAAAATGAAGCAATTAGAAACACAAGCAAAAATGATACATCCAGCATTAAGTGTTTAAATATTGAGTATTTATACACAGAATTACACATTTTATATTAAATCAGGATGAATCACTTGATTTTTTTTTAATCACTCAATCTGCAAATCTTGTTTAATTTGGAAAGATATTCTGCTTCTACAGTTAATAGCTGTTAGGCACCTTTCATATAAACTTTGCATTGTTAAATAACAGCTAAAGTCTAACTACAAAACTGAGAATTTTGATTCCTGAACAATTCAGCAGCTGTAGGTTTTAAAACTTTCTTTGATTAGGGAAAAAGTAAAAATCCAAACTCAAACCTAAAGTAACTTAATGTGTGCCACAAAAAACATGTTTAGGTAAGAATTAATTTGGGGAGTGTAGTCTGAACTAATAATCTTTTGATTCCCAGAAAGAATAGATAAAATCCCCATTAAGCCAACAGTTAAAAGAAAAAATCACTTTAAAATGGTCACAATCATTTCCTTTGATGCCCCAAGGTAACTTGCTACACACTGGTTACCCCTACATGCGGATAACACAAAATCAAGCACTTCAACAAGCTGGTAATTTCAAACTTATACAAACATTTAAAAAAATTAGGGAAAAAAGAAGTTTTTAAATACACAGTCCACAATAAAAAAAATTAGATTTTACACTGTAATTGAGCTTGTGTTATACAATAAGCTTGTAATTCAAGGAGTTCATCTGTTAGAGCCACTCCCCAGGCAGTTGTCACACCTCTGCAGTGGGGGGTTCTCGTGTCTGCTGGACCCACACAGAGGTTGGAACAAACACATGCACTTGTTCAAGGTGTAAAGTTTGGGCAGGGAAGTAAACCAACAACTTGCTGCTACTAGGACACTACAAAACCAAAGTGAAGTAATGATCTGCCAACTGCTCGTTTCCAGCTGCCCAGGAACCCTCACAAGTTAAGGATATTCAAAGTATTTTTACTTTTGAATATGGCTGAAGAACTCCCTCCTTCCTATCACTTCTACATTTCTTTGGATATGACTGTATTTAGCAAACAGTATCAGTGTGCACTATCAGCTTCCAACATTTCTATTCTTACAAACTTCTATCAAATCTTTCTTTGAAGAACCCAGAAACCGTCCATGAGAAGTGAGAAGTTATGGACTCCGTCTTTGCTAAATCCAGATAAGAGCAACCCTCTATTTGGCTTAGACTGTCCATTTTTGTTCAGAGGAACTGCTCTCTCGTTTGTCCCTTTCAGTTAAATTTTTCCTAAAAAGCCCAACAGAAAATCAGTTTAGACCTTCAATCTAACCTGAGCCTCACTGTTTACATGCATACACAGTATTGTAACTCCAGAATTTATGGAAGAATTTCCTATCTTCCTCAACAAAGTCTGAGTTTGTATTGCTGAATTCAAATGCTACCGTTAAATCCAATATATTTCTTGATGAATGCACATTAGCATCTTTCCCTGAATCTTGCACATTTTTCTAACAATATACTATATATTTTAACGGGAAACACTGAACTTAAAGGCTGAGAAGAGCTTTTCAGAAGGCAGGTAGTGCTAAACAAAATATATATTCCACTAAAAAGCTAGGAAAAAAACCTAAAATAGATCAAATACATAAAAATGTAAATATTTGTTGTATCTAAAACATCCTGATTTGTGAACAAGTCACAATTAAAGCTCAATTACTAGTTTCCAATGAAATGGCCATGCACCTTGATTACATCAACACTAACTAATCCTTAGGATATCTATACTTACATATATGTTGTAAGGAGCCAAACAATATTTTTCTTCATATTTCAATAGTGCTTAAGGGAAAAGAATGAAGCAGTGCATCATAACTCACTACAGATGATTTCTTTACTCAATAAGCCAACAGTTTTCTACTCAAAAAGCATCCTTTAAAACTACTATTGCTGGAGAAGGTAGGGACCTGAAGTCAGATTAATTACCTTTGCATGCCTTTAAGAAATAAATACAACCCATGGGTAAACCAACACAGCAGCATAGGGAAGTGTAATTAAAAATTTTCTGATTTCAAATGGGAAAGTACTCAGTTAAATTTGTAGTGAATAGTGACTTACTAAATCACATACACAAAGCAGTAACATTTTAATTAGATAAACTTCAGACTATGAAGAGTGCACTAATCATTTGGGGAGAGGGCAACAGAAGAAAAGCATGCATTTGTTTCCCATCTGCATAATTTTCAACACTGCAGTTCCAACACGACTGAGAAATGAAACCCAACTATGGTGTGGTCTATCCTTAAGCTAAAAGGGAACAAAATGTTTAGATTTTATCAAACACTGCTGAACAGGAAGAGAGTCTTCCAGTAGCAATCTCCTAACTATAAATTTAAAATGAGAACTTCAACATGCAACTACTTTGTTGCTTAAAAAAAAAAAGATACAATCACTGAGGATTTTTGCATATTTCAAATTTTGCCTTCTTAGAGAAAATGGCCTTACTCACTTGGGTAAGTATTTTATGTCAGTAACGCAGAAACAAATAAGATTAATGAGATATTGAAAGGATGAATTTACATGCATTAGTTAGAGTCTGCCAATGTATTGAGCAAATCACATTTTTAGATTTAGCTCCAACAGCCTGGCTTCCAGACCCTTTCCTTCCCCACACCTGCCAGCTTAATCACAAGGCATTCCGCTCTCATTTTCCTTAGTCCTTCAAACTGGAACTAGGTTCCCACAACTGAATTTTGTTCTGGTGTGCTGTAGTGTGCTATACTGTGCATTTGCTGGTTGAAATAGTTTTGAGTCTGTAATCATTGAACACTGAATACAGCCAGGAATGAGAGCCAAAGCAAACATTTGCACATTCACTTAATGCTAATGAGAGCTCAAATGCAACTTAAGTCCCCTCCCCAATAAAAAAAAAGGTTTGCTGGTGATGATCACAGTGAAAACCTATATCATTCTGAGAACATTACTTTCGTAAGTATTTAAGGAATAATCTTTCCTAACAGGTTCAAATTCAAGACATTGAAAACTAAATATTCTTTTACAAAAATAACAGTTTTATAGATGAGGCATAATTGTTTCTAAAATGAACATATTTTAAGTAGATTCATCTTCAATTATAGCTTAATGTTGTCTGTACTCTTGGTAAGGACTTGCAAGTAGACTTCATGGATAGTGCTGAGAAAATGGGAATCATTCTGCAGGAAAAACAGAAACACATTAGAAACATCAGTAAAAAGATGCAAAAAAAAGTTTAATTTAATGCCACTTTAGTTGTGATAAGGATTCCTTCCAGCTGATAAGGGAGCTGTGTGCCTGCACAAAAGGTGCTTTTGGAACACACATGGGCTGTGAACCATGCAGCTGGGCAGCAGCTGAAGGCATCACCAGGCACTCTGGATGCTCAAACAGACAGGGGTCACTGTGTCAGCCTGGCCACATTTTGCTTCCCTCCAGAGTCCAAACCATAGTCTTAGGCACAAAGAATCCCATCCTGTGTACAAATCAAATGTCCCAAATCAAGTCTGCCTGAGTGTCAGGTGTGATGTTGTTTGTCAGGCAGAGCAGCCTGAATGGGACTGCAGTGTGCTCTGCAAGAATTCTCATGTGAAAGCATGACTGGGAAGTGAATTGGTTTAATCTGTGGACAATATTTACTGATATTTCTGGAGTCTAATTCCTCCAAATAAGAAGTTACAAAACTGGTATCTTATCAGTTAGCTTGAGGGTGTAATACTGTCTTTATAAGACCCAAACAGCAATTGGTATCCTGCTTAGGGAGCTGTGTGAGTACTCCCACGCTGCAGGATGTGCCTGTTTTGGTCTTCATTCAGCTCTCTCTGTAAAGACTGGAGACAAATACCCCTGTCAGCTCTCTAAAATCACCACCCAGAATACTGGCAGGTGAGCTCAGTTCCAAGATTAGTTTAATTTTTATATTAGAAAACCCATACACCCCAGTAGAAGAAAAGGTTATGTAAAATGGAACAGATGAATCAGGCAACCAAATAATGGAATCTGGTAATACCCTTTTTGGTCCTAACAACTTGGTCACTGGGAAGATATTGTTTGTTATTTTTAGACTTGCATTTTGGGTATAAGCTCTACTAGCACCAGCATGGAGTGAGCAAGAGAATCCTGAGCTAAGAAAGAACTGTTAGTCATTCATGGCAACTTCATCATGACACCAGAGGTCAAAATCATCTCAATGCACAGCTGCTCCCAACATCAGATTTAATTCAACGGAACTCTTTAGTCCCTAAAAGTGGCAGAGCTAAGGTTTTCCAATTTCAATTTAAAAGAAACATACTAAAAGTAAAGATGAGGAAAGGTTCTAAGGAACTGAGAACAGGAAAGCTTTCCTTGGGGAAGTGGTGCACTTTCAAAGACACCAACATCAACTTCCCCCCCTTCTACCAGTGCAAGCTCCTCCTCACTTGTCTACAAATTCATATGGATGTGAAAGGACACATTCCAGGTACTCTGTTCTTTCAAAACTCTTCTTCAACCAAAAGGAGCAAGCTGTGCCATACTTTGTGTACAGTGTGGGGTAATCTGCCCCTTCCAAAAGAAAAGAACATCTTTTGCAATCTTTCAGGGCAAAAGAAGTTACAGGGGTACAGAATTTGTCAGTGCTGCCTTCTGTACTTGGAACCCCATCCCTCAGAAACTGAGTTCTGTATAGACACTACACCTTTATTAGATGTATCAGTGCTTCTTGAAGCTGAGACCTGCTGAGAACAATAGGAGGTGTAGTCTGAAGTTCTGTTGTTCCAAGTGTTAAAGGCGAAGAAGAACTGGCTTTATTCTCCACTTCAGGAGCTTTTGTAGCTGATTGTTGAAACACACTTGGAGACAAGAGCACTGAAGGTGTTACTGTTGTCGTGGCTGTAACAAACTGTGGAGGTGCGACCTGTAAAAGAACAGAAAATTAGTAAGCACTGTGTTCAGTGAGAATGAATGATGCTGTAAAGGCTGGAGAGATGAGCATCAAGAAAATGAAATAAATTGTAGACACAATTATTCAGTCCAATATTGCAGAATAGCTGCTCTTAATGAAGAAATATCTACCTATGAAGATTAGTATCACTCGTACTTCTCAGTTTCAAAGCTGAAGAATGTAGCAGCCTTGAACATTCTTGTATGCAGACTGCTTCCTACTCATTTGGTTGCAACCGTCCAGGATTTTTAGAACATAACATATACAATGAAAGTTGAGCTTCACCTAAGTAATCAAAGGAGTCTGCAGCTGTTTTGCAAATTATTTTCCTTAGGAGTTTTCAGAAAGACCAGTCCTGCCTCCTGCACCCCCGCTTCTATGGTCTCCTACAAATACTTCACTTTAAATTTTAAGTGTATCTCAAACATATTTAAAGAGACTGCAGAATTATAATTAAGGATTGGAGTACACTGAAATATTCTCATTCTGCTTTCCCTTGAGAGGATGTGGGATGGAAATATTTTGAGGACCATCTTCCCACCTCATTTTTCCACAGGTCTGTCTCCATTTCATTCACACACAGCCTTCACCACTTTTCCTTTTAAACATAAATTGCACATTTATAAGACTATTACATTTACATCAACCGGACACGAATAAATGTCCTCTTTGAGTAACTCTGACATCTCCTGATAACTGCAATCGTTGCTCAGGATGATAATTTATGTCTTGCTCAGGCTGCCAGGATTACCAACATGGTGAAAAAAGAAAGAAAATAAACAAGCCAATCTCACTCCAAAGAAAAGCAACACTAAATGTGATTTGTTAAGACATTTGGTATGTCAGTAGAAAGAGCTCCACTTGGATAAACAACAATCTTCAGAAGAAAAAGCCCTCCAAAGCCATCTAAAGTTAATGTGTGCATAGTAACATCAACAACAGCAGAACTAGAAAATTGATTTTCTTGTAGTCAAAACTGTTAAGATTAACAGCGTGGGATTTCAGCTGAAGACGATGTGTTTAAACTGACACATATACATGTTTCTTAAAATTCCCAAATCCATACAAAATGCTTTTAATTAGATAATTATTTACTAACTGGGTCATGAACAGACCATAGAGCTTATGTTATAGCAGACCAATAGCTAAAACAGCATTTTACTTCAATTAGAGCCATTTTTCTGCCTTCACAATCAGATCTGGGCATGCTACTAAAACTGCTTTCATGGAAAGCAAGTTTGATGAGAATGAGGAAAGAGATCTGAAAAAGGAGTGGGTGCATAAGGGAAAAGTAGAATTAAAATACAGATGGTGTCCTAAAATGAGTACATAACGAAAAGGTAATTAAAACCAATTCTTGAACACTTGCCTATTACTAGTTATTTTGTAACTGCAACCTGAAACTTAAAATTGACATTTTTTTCAACTGTTACGCCAGGCAGTTCTAAGAATCTTAAATCTATTTTTAGTTCACTAAAACTTGCTATTACAAGTTTTGCAGTAGCAATTACTTGGGGTTTTTTTCCCCTCCATCTTCAACTTTTTCTGCTTTGTATCTTTTCATAAACTACAAGGTACCTCAGGAGAACTGAGACACAGTAAGGCAAGGACTGCATTTTAAGACTCTGGGGTGCTTAAGGTAGGGCCAAGGCTAATAGACTCTACTACTCCCTGCTTGCATCATAAAACCCAATTCAAATGGTGCAAATGCAGTGCAGGGCTGCAAATCCAAAAATGTGCTTCCGTTTCTGCATCAGAACCAACAATAAGAGGGACTGTACAAGAGCAGTGCACTGACAGCAACTCCGCCTTCCTCCAGTACCGTTCTGTTTCATAACAGCTCCTCAAGTATGGTCAGTGGCCAGGGACTATTTGAGATATCAACTGGGTACTGCAGCTGAGTTTTTTCCCCTTTCTAAGAAAACCAATGAAAATTAGCAGAGGTACTTATCCACTTACTTGATTTGCTTTAGACAAAGTTTTCGGCTGTGGAAATACTTCTGATTCCTTGTTTTGTTGTACAGTCTGAGTTAAGGGGAAAAAAAATCAAAATTCACAAGTTACCATCCACAGCTCAATTTCCAGAGGTAGATCTCTGTTTTTAAGAAAGGCACAAAAATGCAAATTTCAACAGATTTTAGATATAATTTGATCAAATTTGTAAAACTGATATAATCAATGGGAAGCTGGAAAAAGAGGAAAAATCTGAATTTCTATTTTATGCTTTCACTGTTATGGCAAACCTACAAAGCCATATCTCAAAGTAGCCCACAGGTACCCCAAGCAGAAGTGGGTCAAAACAGAAGGAGTACAAAACATTCAAAGCAAAACAATCAGAAAAAGGAAATTGTTAATTGTATGCTTTCAAAGAAGGTACATGCTAGATTTCCACCACATCACCTCTCATCACAGTGCTCAGCCTGTAACCTTCTGTCCCTTCTCAGATCCCCAGCTCTGAGCAGTACTTTTCTGACACAAGTACAGATGAAATCTTTAGGACTTATTCACCCACTAACAGTATCAAGTTTGAAAAACCTCCTCCTCTATAGACAGGTCTGTCACTGACAGCTAATGATACAAAACTAATGGAACTGCATTTCTAACAGCCATTCAATCAATACCACATAGTGGAAGTCCTTCATTATCTTCAAACAGCTAAAATAGAACAGGACATTTTTCAAGAGAAAAATACATATAGTCTAAAGCTTCATGGATATCAAAGCCCACAGAATACCTGAAGGGGAGAGATTATCTTGCTGTTCAAGGCTGATGGCTTACTGTGAGATTCTTTGAAGCTTTCTGGTGTTGCAAGTTGGCCAACCGAGGCAGAGATGTTGGGTGTTAAGGGAGTCTTAGTGAGAGACTGCTGCTGTGTTTGGTCAAGCTGTGGGGTCAACCTGAGTTTCTGGAGAAGATCAACACTTGTATGAGATGCATTTGAGACAGTTCCTGTGTTTGCTGTAGTCAAGGGTGCTATGAGCTGGCTTTGGCCAGCCATTAGGTTCTGTGGAGCGTGGTTCACTTCAGATGGCGGCTGATTCACCAGTGGGGATATGGGCTTGGCAGCTTGCTGCATAACTTGCATTATACTGTTGCTCTGTTTGAGGCCAGGAAGCATCTGAGCAGGGGCAGCTTCCATTGTTGAGGCTGAATTAAGAACAGGGCTTAAACGAACTGAATAGCTTGAAACATTTTTCATATCAGGCTGGGAAACTGAAGCTGGAGGTATTATCATAGGTGTTAAACAGTCCTGCTGATTGGCACTGGTTTTAATGCTTGGACTTTCAGATTTCCCCAGGGATTGTTGCATTACTGGTGACTGGTCAAAGGAAAAAGGCAAAAGCAAACTGTGCTGCTCTCTGGCAGATGTGTCTGTCTGCAGCTTCTCCATTCTCTCTGGGTTGGGGTATGGAGCTGCAGGCTGTTCCTTTTGTACAGAGGTTCCAAACAGCTCCTCCAAAGTCAGATGCTTCTGCCTTGACTGAAATGGCTAAAAAGAAGGGAGAAGGAAGTTTTCAGTTTAGAACTAGACACAGCACTATGCAGCTCACACAGTCTATTACAAATTCAAGGCAACTATGAAAGACAACTAGGTCAAATGCATGTAAAATACAGTTTGGATATCAAGGGTGTCCTATTCACAGGAATTTTGAAATTCATTTAATTTATGAGGAACATCCTGGCTATGTATGGCTTTTCCTTACAGCCTTCTCAGGACAGTCTGTGCAGCAGTAGTCAGGAAGGGGGAAGGCTACGGATTCTGTCAGGAACATGGCACCTGCCGTCATCCATCAGCCCTAACTACACAAGGCACTTTTGGGAAGTGGGGGGGAAAAGCATACATCTTGAAAAAATCCTCACAGAATTTACAGAGCTGGAAATAGTTACATGATCTAAAAGATGGGAAAGGAACGTAGAAATCAGAAACTGTGCAACTGAACTAGCAATATATGCCTAGACAGTTTTCCTTGCCATTTTCATTAACAATGCAGGAGACTACAATTTACAATAGGTAAGAGAATTTTCAAAAACCTACACATTTATCTCCTTGAAAAGTGTGTATATGTACACAGTTACATCTACCAGTCCTTTAGCTTCTCCCAAAAATATACATCTAGCCTACTCCACTGACATGGTTAGAAAAATATTATTTTAAGGATACTCTATTTTGCTGAAAATATTTAGAATGGGTTTCACTACGGGCTAAAGAAACCGCTATTAACACCGGCAATCTCAAAATTCTCCCTTTTTTCTTTTTTTGAGGTTGCACAGGACCAGAAGTTATGTAAAACAGCTGGACTGAAATAGAACATTCTGTTCAGAAGACTGAATGGCCTGCAGCACAATTCCAGTGTATTCTGATGGTATGTCTAAACAAAGATGCTACTTCACAATGACAACTACTGCACCGTGACATTGCTCTGCTGGCTCTCATTTCTCAAGCACAGAGAGCAGCAGCCAAGGCACAGCAGCACAGGTGCCACACAAACAGCCCAACAAAAACCCCTTGAGCTTGAAGTCACACTGTCTTTTGCCCAGGTTACTCATCTCTACTGCCACTGTTATTCAATTTTAACTAAAGTCTAGCACCCTTTCATTTTGGAGCTGGGACATTCTATAGTTTATAAACCTTGTTGATTATGATAGGAATATTCTCCTAGAAAGTTGTTCTTACTTTTTTCCACTGTTCTTACTGTTCCAGAGACACGTTCTTCAGCCATAAAGATTCCATTAAGAGAAAAATCACCGTTCCAGATCATTTCAAACTCAGCCATTCACTTCAGTATGATTAACTGACCAGCTTTCCCTTATTAATACATTACAATAGTCAAGTAATAAACTGAAATCTCTACCATGCTCAATCCAAATCAGACTGGATAGTCTCAAACATCAAGTTAGTTTCCAGCATGGAATATAAAACACCTCTTTTGCCTTGTCTATCTCTGGTTGAGGTGTGCTTTGAGTATATTATCAACTCAGTGTGTTCATGAAGACCTTTATCAGCAGGGGATGCTTGAAGGCCACAAAATCACTTTATTTGACAGGAACAGAGGACTGCTGCTGATGCTCAGAGGGTTTCTCCAGAAATTATTTCAGATAAGTTAAGCTTTATAGTTCCAGCTCTGCCAATTCATAATTCAGTATCAGTGCTCTGGTTCAGTTTTGCTGATTGCTGCCACAAAAGCGTTTAATGATACAACTGATTTTAATTTTGAATTGCCAAGATACAAGACTTAACTACGCAATATCATAGAGAAGACATTTATTTTTATTCCCAAATGTGTGGTATCTTTAGCATGAGATGAAGTTAATCAACATGCAAGCGTGACATTTTGGAAGAAATTTCATGATCTCACTGTACTTATCATATGCACACTATTTTTTGATTTCACTGGTCATCTGTTTTAATTAGATGAAAAATGTACTTTTATAGTTGAAATAGAATGTTTTTCCAGTAGTCTCTCAGTTGTCCATGTTACTAAAAAGATGGCTCAGAATCAACACATTTGAGATATATTTGAACCCAGTTAACTGGCTTTAGAGAACTATCACTTATGTTACCCATTTAAGTTTTTCCAGTATCTCAGCAGCTATTATTTTAAATAGCTCAACAGAATTAAAAATATGACATTTTACATGTTCTATAAATCAACTTTCCCTTTAATTATACTTCAGAGCAATTTGCTAGAATCTTATCTTTCCAGTTTTTCCTTTACTAGTTAATTGATTCCTGTTCTGCAATTCCATGCACTGTCAGGTGGAGCATTTCAGCTGAATCTGTACAGTCAGCATGGAATGACCTGAAGAAAATATGTGCTTTGAAAAAGCAAAGCCTCAGGCAACCCTGGTGCCAGGTCTCCAGACATGGCATGCAGCAAGCAGAGCTGGCTTCCAGGGATCACTGACCCAAAAACAGAGGTGCTGCTGAGGGGCTGGAAGGGCTGTGACAAATAATCCCAGCAAACTCCCCACACCTCATTTTAATTCATTAACTGTTACTACCCCACCCCTAGTCCAGATTTGTGCTGCCAAGCCTCAGTCCTAACCCAAACTAGAAACTACTACGACTACTCCAAATTACCTATTTTGTTTACAAGTACTAAATGCAAGGCTGCCCACATTTTCCTAAGGGATTTAATTTCTCAGGCACAGTGATTTATTGCATCAGAAGCACCCCAGTGAACCATGGCAGGGAGAGGAGTTTTCCTCCGTGAGGCATTTCCGAGGAGCACCAGCACTGCCCGTCCCGTGCCCACTGGGTGGCACTGCAAGCAGGCCCACGGCACTCCCTTGTTGCAGGCAATTCAGTTACTGCACAATTTACTTACTTTCTTTTCCAAATCTATCTCTAAAAAGTCTTGTATGAAGCCATAGCTTCCTTGTGCAGGACCACAGCAGTGGCTCTGAAGCACAGACCAATCTTCAGTAAATGTCTAGGGCACAAGACCAGGGCTTGAGTTCCTGAATGAAACACCTGACAACTAGGGCATGGTCATCTTTTCTTGCTTCCTGTCTCTCCAAGTCATCCCACACATCACCACGGACTGACTTCTTCCAGAAGCCAAGCTGGCCCATTTAAGTGTGGAGATTCACAGTAGTGTAGACATAGCCTCTTATTTTTAAAATGCTAAGTCAAAAGACAGCATTTAGCATCCTAAAAGTCTTCAAACTCATTAGTTTATTTAAAGCAATAATACATTGAGCAAACACTGGAAGTATCTTAAGAAAAAAAAATCAATCTTCATACTAAAACAAAATACTACATGAAAAAACCCTTGCATTTAGGGTTGGATGAAACATACCTGCTCTTGCACTTGTAATGAAGGCTTCTGCTCTGAAGGCTCTGTGCTTTCTGGCTTTGGGGGATTTGAATTCTGTTGCATTCCAGAACTTGATATAACACTTAGGTCACTAATCTGATTCTGAGAGGGAAAAAAATGAAAAAAAAAATTAATATAAATACATGAGTTTTAGTCTACATTTACAGTCCTACTTACATGACACTTGGACTGAAATACAGATGATGTACAAAGCGCTGATTTTTGTAAGACACTGTGGAATTCACAAATCTTAGAAAATAAAAGTCATACCAAGAATCTGGTATGCAGTCATAAAGCTTTTATTCTATATTATTACAAGAAAAACAACAAGAAAATACGACTGGCTTTATACTTTTTCACCAAGAAAGAAAATGATATACTACAGAAAAGGTAGCCTTTTCACATCCTGTATCTGCACTGGCCTCTAACAGAGAAGTTAAATCATTCACCTCATTAAATCAGGAACCCAAACTAGAACTGTTTAAAAGAAAAAATCCTGTCAGAAATCACTCTAAGTGGATGGAAAGAGCTTGTCACTGACTTATTTCCACCAGATTTAACCAACCATGTACATTTATTTTCAGGTGTTAATTTGGTTTTCTGTGAACAAGAAAAGACCAGGCAAGAGAGTTGCTTTTAACACAGCATGTTTACAGATGGAGATGACTTCCATTTTTAATAAACATAAACAAATATAGATATTGTATTACCGTTAAAATTACCAGTGGAAAAACCCAGAGTGTTGAATAATCCAGCTTTCAATGCATAAACTACACCTGATGCATATGATAGAGCTCAACCATTGGCACAACACATGGTGATTCCTCTGGTATCTTACCCAAAGCAGTAAAATATGGGTTAAACTTTTTAGCAACAGATTAAGAAAGCAATCTGAGATTTATTCTTTTGTTTTAAAATCCTAATTAAAAGCCCTCAATACAAACCCCAGCCTATATATTGTGATTTAAGGACAGAGGAGAGAATCAGATTCTCACATCTTTCTAACTTTTAGCCACTAACTTGAAAGTCAAAACTCTTTGTGCCTGAAATGCTGGAGGCCTTTTAGTTATAAAATCAGGAAAGGCAGAGTTTTCTTTTCACTAGATGATAAGCTGCAGTATGTTTCCCTGCTCATACTGAAATACACACACAAAACCACACTATAAAAAGCATCCATTCACTTCATTAAAAAAAAATCTCGGAGTTCATTCATTTTCACATATGGGCTCGATGTAGTGTGTACTTGAAGGATTAAGCTGATTTGGAATCCTAGATTAAATCACTCAGACCTTCATAAATCTCTTTTTCACTCCCTCTGCCCCCTTCTCATGCTGACACTCTGCCAATCTCATGTGGGCTGCACACAAGGATTACTGTATGATCCATCTGGAATGTACCAGGCAGATAAGTACTTTCTGCTCCTAAATACAAATTCATGCATAATTACCAAGTGCCATAAAATTATTAGAAAAAAATTAAGACAGGAAAGGTCTACTCAAGAAGCCACCTTCCAAACAAGTTGGTTACTTCATCATGTTAACATTGGCACCCATTGGCTACAAGGAGTTCCAAAATTAATGTGCCAGGGGTTTGTTGCTAAAGCTGAGGTGGTCAACAGAACATTCTCCAATGAAATTTGCTTGAAATGTGACCAACAGTGTCCAGTTCTGCTTTTCTGACAACTGTACACAACTACAATCACAGTAGGCTCTGATGGGATCACCATGAACAGGTTCATTTATGGTTCATATACACACAAAAAGGAAATGAAGTAATTACTCCAGTTTCCCTGGTGTTCTAAATTTATCAGGAAACAAACACACACATATACAAAAAGAAGAAACAAAGATACAATCCCCCAATTTTTAAGTAGCTCTGCTGTAGCCCATGCCCTGCCTATTTCACTGTTGTATTATAGACACCACAGATGTGTGGTGTCTGTCCATTAAAATATCTGCATACCAAGTCCTGTTTATCAGAATTTTACTTGTCTACAGAGCTTCATCCATGATGTTTAGGAACTTTGTTTCTAGCAAAAGCTTTTCAGTACTCATGTGAAAAAGATCTGAAAATTAGATGAGAAGTTGGAATATCCCAAGTCATTTTATGAGCCATCTGTTGGAAATGTGTATTATCCAATACAGCAAGGCCAAAGAGGGAGAAAAGCTTCATCACACCCAGGAGGGCACTACAAAAGTGGGGCATTCTCGTGGTATGGGTTTTTTCCCTTCTTTGCAAAAAGACTTCAGTTTCTTCAAATCTGTCTATATTGATACACCACTGAAAGATGAATCATGCAGGCTGTGGTGTTTCCTTCTGTGATTTCACAAAAGCTGCTACTTGCACAATGCTGGCCTTCTCCCCAAACAGCACTGACACACATTCAGAATTAATTTTTTTATCTGTACTTTAAAGCATTGAAAGAACATATGAGTGATTTCCAGAAATCAGTATCTAGCCTGGGTCAAAGATAATGTATTTTTTGTCACATTGACCTGATCTCAATGTACATCAGACAGTGACAGGTTAAGTTGGCTCATGCAAGGTTTAATCCACATGCTTACTCTTTTCTCCTCATTCCACACTGTATTGTAACCACCTAGAATCCCACAAAGACTCAAATCCCAAGTACTCAAAGGAACTCAGTTGCACAAGCAGCTCCTGAAAGGAATCAAGCATATGTGCTCACTCTTCTCCCAGCAGCCACAGAAGCCACACCATGGTTCTGAAATGCAATACTCACACATTGCTTTACTATGGCACATTCCTGTATTATACTGGGGAAGAGGTGTGTTCAGAATCTCTGTTTCCATTTTTGGATCTCCCACACATTACCTTTATATTCACCCTGCACATATGAATTTGGTCCTCACAACTATATAAAGTAATTCTTTCCTAAGAGCACTAACATTCCTCATTATGTAGCCTTGTGAATTTAGCACTGGCAAAGGATAACAGAATTTTCCTTCTGAGATGAATTAATTTATTAAAGGGAGAAACAGTACACAGGACAGAAGTAATAAACTGGACAACAGAAAGACAAAGGAACAGTATTGTTACATTTAGTCTACAGCTAATAAGAAATATGCCTCCTAGAGTCTACAAATGTACTGAATGACTCAGTCTCTAACACCACAAGACATCTTTTGAGACTAAGAAGAGACAGATGCTGCTGGGCACAATTTTCATTTGCTATTCCCAGAGACAAAATTTTCTCACAGCAGGAGAAATCATTGCAAAATGGGTCTACTCTGCTACACTTCAAGTTGGACCACATGATCAGGATTCAATCCATCTTGCCTGAAATCCGAGAATGTTTCCTAGTAAAGTGTTCCTGAGGGAGGGAACAACACATCAGTCTGAAAACAAGGCTGCTGGAACTATTGCAGAGACTGCCCACCCTTTAAAGTAAGCACAGCTGATGTCTAAAAACTTGTTTCCAGAAGAGAGACATTTACTTACTCGTTCATATTCATCCTTGGCTTTACTAAGCATTTCCAGGATGTCAATGGGCCTGTTTTCATTGCAGCCATTGGTCCTACTGGGACTTTTTCTGTCCTGGGAAACTTGCAACGACCTCTGAGCTTCTTGTTCAACCACTCTGTAAAAGGAAAGGAGAAACAGGATTTAAAAATTTAACTAGAGTTAACATCTTGCAAAAAGCAGTAAAGAAAAATGTACTCCCAGCACATTAACCCATTTTTCTACCTGAATAAAAGCCTAACACATAGCTGACCAAAGTTACACAAGTTTTTATTTGCCAAGTTTATCCAAGTCAAACTGTCAAACGGTCTGTACGATTTATCTCCCATTCACAGAGCGCTGGTCTGTCTCTCACAAAGTTTGCCTACAGTAAACACTACTTCTATAAAACTCTCATGTTTAGACATTTTTACAGTCAAATACGTGGACATCCAAGCACGTGATACACAAAAAGCACACGTATTACACCACAGACTAAGACACAATTTTTACTCCTTACTTCCTAACATGCATTTTTCCATATTTAGCCAAGTCAAGCCCTGTCATTCAACAAAATCTATTACCAAACAGTTCTAGTTTAGGATGAGGCCCACCATTATGCAACAAACAGAGACGCTAGGAAGGAAGTGAGCTTTGTCTCACACCAGATGTCTCTGGAATCAGACTGCAAGTTACCCCTCACACCCCCACCTAAGGCTCTGGAAAGAACAGCAAACCATTTCCCTCTCAAGCTGCCCTGTAGTCATTCCAATTACCTGCATTTCCTCTGGTCTCTGGTTCCTATTGTTCATTCACCACTTCTACTCCACCCCTGCCTGCCTCAAGTATCCAAAACCTTCAATATGAAGGACAAGTAAGAGATGCAAGAAGATGTGTACATGGTCATTTCATTAATAAAAGTAAAAGCAGCATATACTCCTAATCCATACGCAGTTCACAAGATATACGTGGCTGTGCAATGCGCTAAAGCTTATCCTCTTGAAATAAACACACACCAGCCTGTAATCCCTTCTTTTTTAAGCCTGCATTAATCAAATATGTTAAGAAAAAACAAGCACTGTAAACAGGGCAGAGCTCTGGAGCTGGCATGTCACTTGAGAACTCTCATGCTGTGGAACTGATGGCTGAGGGGGGAGCCAAGAGGTGCCATCACAACAATCATAGAAAGTGTCAATCATTCCTGCCTCCAGTTTCTTTGGGTCAGTTAGGATTCAGGACAAACTCTACATTTTATAGACTGTAATTATTTATATGCACCTCTACGTTGACATTTCTGAGGAAAAGAATAGTTCAAGTTTTGGAAGTTTCTCCCCAGTTTCCTAGCACGCAAGCTTCTTTACTTCACTAGGGTTTAGTTGTGTTTAGTTGAAAAAGGGTTAGATTTGGCTTTTAATAATTCGATGTTGCTTTCAGAATTTTTAATCATACAAGTAGGTTATTTAACTAGCTTCTGATTATTTCCAGCCTTCTCTCTAAGCAGCAGTCACCTGCAAAGGTAACTCACAACAGGGAGGCCAATGTAACCCTGATAATTTACGAGAACTGCAGCATGTGCTGGTTTAGATGAAGCACCTCAATACTGCACAAGTGTTTCTACGGTGACACCCTGAGAGAACATTTTGTTCTAGCACCTCACGTGGTCACCCAGTCCTGGCTTAGTACCTCTCTCAACTCAACTCCAAAACTAATGATGAGAAAGAGCAAGGCTAGTGAATCAGAATGCTTTGCTGAGATGTTAAGTGCCAGCATAATTGTACAAGAAAAAAGAAACACTTCAGTTAAAGTGAAGATTCTGGGCAAGTGAAGTCACACGTGCTGCCTGGCAGGCAAAGGAAAAGCTTCACTCTTGAGACTCTCCTTCTGCCTTGATTAGTTGGTCCAGAAGGTTTCAATAAAACATCCTCCCATGAAAACAGCACTCATTGATCTTACAGCAACCCATCTTCAAGGAATGCATCCATTTCACAGAAATGTTTCTTAAAAATTTCTGAAAAATAGTTCATAATATTTTTCTCTTGTTCATTGTGAAGTGTTTGTTACCTTTTTAAAGTTCACTTTCTTTTTGAAGAATAATGAATTCTCTTCTCATCTATGTAATTGTCTAACAGCCCAAACTCCATCTTCTGTCTTGTGCAGGTTACATTTCAATGGTGGTGATGGAATAAAATGTGAAACTGTATCCCCAGAACTCTGAGATACTTTCCCAATTCTAGTCTTCTGCCTGTATCTCAGAAACCACATTGGGTCTGACTGTTGAAACAGGGTAAAATGAGCTTATAAACTAAGTTAACAATAACTCCCTACAAACTTATAGGTCAGAATGCAATTGTTTTCTTAAATATTTGAAGCCCTCCAGTTTCTGTTCTGCTTCTAGAAAGGTCACCCCTCAATCAATCATCTTAACTTGACACAAATTACTTGTTTGTGAAATCAGGAGTTTGATGACTCTCATGAAACGTATTCATTTCAGAAAACTCTAAAAAAAAAAAAATATACACACACACATATATTTCTGTAAATCAAATACAATACCTTCCCTGGGGGGGCGGAAAGGTCAACTAATGCAAATCTGTACACTGAGCATGCTCTGTGTGCAATCCAGGATTAAATCTTTTTTAAGCAAGGCCTGCTGTTTCTTTCCATTATATCAGATAGTGGAAAAGGAACACGTTCCTTCAGGGACACAGTAGCTGCTGTGACAGTTTGTTGAAGAATATCTGCAATTACAGCATTGAAAATATACCTGGCACAACCTCACAGAAGGGCAGGGGGAGGGAGAGAACGTGAGAAGTGAAGTCTGTGATTACAAAGCCTAATTTACTTTTCTTTTCAAAGATAAGCCACCAAAATATAAATGTATGGCCTGCAATCTTGTTAACTCAGTCTGGCACAATAAGGTCAAGCCAAATGCAGGGAAGAGAATGCAAATCTCCTTGAAACCTTTTATGGTTATGTTTTTAAAGTGCTGAGGTACTATAAAGGCAGCACTCTTTCCTGTCAGTGATTAAGAAGAACTCCACCTTAACAAAAGGGTGCAAATCCAAATTTCCACCCCAAGGACAAAAACCTACAAAACGAAATTAATGCACTCAGAAGAAAATGTAAAAATCGCAACCCAGCCAAATGGGTAAATTTGCTTTAGGGACTGCTGTGCCATGGCTAGACTGGTCTGTTACCCCATCAAATTTTTAAGATTCCTGAAGTATCTGCAGCCCATGATTTGTGCTACAGTGACCAGACCAGTTTAACACCAAATGGACTCAAGGTTTCCTATCTGAAACTTAGATCTGCACTATAGCTGTGTGGGACAGAATAAGGATATGGTAGAGCTTGAAGGGCTCGACTCTCTCTCACACTTCAAACATTAATCTAATGGTTTTAGATTAGAAGATGCATTAAAAAGAGAAAGACGTGTCCTTCTGATGCTCTGTTTACAAAGAAGAGAGGGAGTAGATGTTTTGTTATTTGTTTTGGTAACAACATCCAAGAGTCAGTTTAACACAATTGTTTTCCATTAATCCTTATAGTTAATCCTTAGATATGGACAAACCAAATAACAGTAAGAAGTCCAACATGGCTAGGAAGAAAAAAAATAGAAGTGGGAAATGAGCTTATCAGGATGAGAAAAAAGAATTTAGAAAGAGATCATGATACCAACATCAGTCGTTTGTATTGTCTCTCACTGCTTCCATGCAAAAATAATATAAAAAAAGCCAAAATAACCCATACCAAACCCCCTACACTATAAAGTATCTACATTGTGACTAGTTTTCATATAATTAAATATTTCCACGTAATTGTGCAAGTCTTCAAGACAGCCTAATTGGCAAGCCCTGCACACTGCTGAAGGCATGCAAGAGATAAGAGGGTTCAGGAAAGCAGTGTGATAGTGAAGAGGAGCAAAACTGAGAATGAGGGATGAGACGACACCCTGGGCAGTACACCCACATTTTGCATTTTAGCAAGAGTAACTACCAAAAAATCCAGAAATTAGCAACACCAAGCTCTTATTATTTCACAGTTTTGCTTATTCTCCTAAACCCACTACAATTCTAGAAGATTCTACCTAGTTCTCATACTATTCTTTAATCTCTTCACTTCAGTCAAGAATAATATCTAAGCCTCAAAAAACCCAAACAAACCACAAACTCCAACAAAAAATAGCTCACCACAAAACCAACCAAAAAACCCCAATCATCTTTTATTTCATTACACTTTCTGCATTAAAAATTCTTTTGCCAGTATCCCTATACAAAATAGAATATAAAATAATGAACAGTACTCATACTTGCTTTCTTTGGACAATGCCAACTAATACTTCAACTCATTTTTTTATCACTTAACTGAAAATTTTAATGCTGCAGTTTTTTCAAAAACAAAACTGTAATTTTCATTAGTTAAAAAAAACTTGTATGAGCATGAATGTTGTATTCTTCCATTTTAGGAGAGTGAGGAAGAAAACAGACACATTTAATAAGTTCTCAAAGGCTTACACAATAATAGGGCCCCAGTACTTACTTAGCCATGAGTTTTGCTATTCGATGACAGTCGTTCTTGTCATAAAACCAAATGCTGTAAATTGACACTACAAAACAAGAAAAAAAAGCAAGTGTAAGACAAAAAAAACCTAGCACATGTGGAAACAAATAAAACTTCAGTCAGATTAAGTGGAAGAACTACAGAATCTTGATACCATTTATAAATAAAAGCAGCAGGAAAATGAAGTTTTAACCAGCAGGTGCCTTCTCACAACAGCTACAACCTCCTTTTTTGAACTACTGACTTTATAGTTTAAACTTGGCCAAGGAATAACCATTTTAAAAAACCACTGATTTTTAAATTTGTCCAACTTGAAGACCAACATTAACATCCGAATTACAGCACGACAGTTCAGTCAGAGTCTCTCTGGAAAGTTCCCTCTCCAGAAGGAAGCAGTACTAAAGCTCCTATCACATTGTCACATTCATGGAACAGCTTAAAACTACACTTATAGTTACCCCTGCTCTTTGAAGGTATCAAGGACAAAGCAATGAGAGCAAAAGGGTTTCAGCTCAGCAAGACACTCAGCCTCATTCTGGCTTTCAGAATAAATAAAATTCCATTGAAAGTCTGCAGAATTGGAGCTCAACCACTGAGCATCCATCAGAGGGAGAATCTTTACCAGTAGTGCCATGAGCTGCTCCTTCCCCAGCAATCCTCCCAAGAGCCTTTCTCTACACAGCAGCTCCTCCTCACTGCCCCCAGCTGCACCAGTGCCACAAAGCTCCACAACTCTTTTCAGAATTGTATTGTATTGAATCCAGCCCACAAAGCAGATTATTTTAAATCTTAGTTCACCTATGAGGTTTGTCAATGCATAAAGTGCAAGAATGTCAAAGGCAATTGGACGCTTTACATATGCTATCATTAAACTATTTTAATTCCTGAAAAAGATGCTTTCAGCCTTTTAAAACTCATCTTTATACTGCAGTTCATGTCAATGCTTTTATGTAGCTGAAATCTCTGATTATAAATACACTTAAAATGAAGGAAAGGAGTGTTTAAAAAAATTACTCAAATTTCATTTCCAGTTAGAAAAGGATTTCACTGTGAAATAAAAATCTTTCTTTACTCACTTTTTTTTTCTTCTCAAAATACTCAAGAAACGCCAATCAAAGCCCACGCAAAATTATGTCAAGCCATGGCATTATTTACCAAATTTTCTCTGGCCCTTTGACTTATCCCAAGTATACCTTATTGGGCCAAAATCCTCAAGAAGTCATGTACACACCTCCTTTCTAGAAGAATATCCTACAACAAACTGAAATTCTTGGCTTCTCTTTCTTTTATTAAATAACAGCTGTATTAATTTGGGTGTCTGTTTCTTTAGAGGTTCCAACTTAAGTCATAGATAACAAAGCTTTTCAAGTCATAAACAAAGAAATCAATGCACAAAAGACATAAGCCAATAAAAAACATTCCATACATATAGCCAAGACTTATGAAATGCTTCTATTAAACTGTGTAGTTTAATATAACTGGATTTTCTGCTGCACAGAAACATACAAAGTTTCCAGCTTGTCACATGATGAAAGAAGTAGCTCATATTTTAGCACTGAAGAAAAGCTCTTTCTCTTCCCTGACTTCATTATCATACAAACTGCCAAGAGGAGAAAGCTGCTCCAAAAGCATACCTGCTGAAGAAATAAAGATAAGGAACTCATAATAATATCTAAATGGGACAAATTATAGAAGTCACACTCAATTCTGCCAGAAACAGGCCTAGATAAGACCACAAGTAGATCCAAATCTCAGTTTGGTGTAGAGTACCAGGCTTTTTTCCACTTTGTACTACTGGCAAGCAATCACAGGGAGTCACTGCATAATATGAACAATATTACCAAGATGCAAAGCAGATTATAAACAAACTCAGGCATTAATGTAGGTACAGTCCAACAGGCTGGAATGTTTGCCTTCCTCTTTGCAAGAGGCCTCATGTGCTGCCAGTTCAGCTCCCTTCCCCAGAAATGTGTGTCCCAACAGCATTATTACTACTATTTCATATATATTTCCTTATATAAACACTGCACTTTCTTCCATGCACGCAGCTTCAATTAAGAATAACCTTATAGTAAAGACAGAGTTAGTTCTTACCAGCTCTTTTTAAATATGTGATTTTTTGCTATACCCAGCATAAACATTAGCTGAACATTCCTATGCCTAATGACACCTTTCTACTGCAGTTCTTGCAAGAGTTTCATCCAACAGAAGCCACCGAATTAAGTGACTCATTTTTCTATCCAGCTTTTCTACACTGAATGCTGGGCAGCATCTTTAGTAATCAAGTAACAGTAGTTTGCAATCATCAGCAGCAAATCTTTCAGTAGGATTCACACTGCATTTTGACACCCCTGAAGTAATGAGTAACCCATACCATAGACAAATCAGGCTTCATAAAACTAAAAGAAGGCATCCATTATCTTCATCTATGTTCTTCTCTGACATATGTCATTTTTGTTATAAACATTGACCCATAAATATTTATCTAAACACATAACACTCAACATCTCTCTGTACTTGTCTGGATCAATCCTTAAAACCTGATTAAAACTGAAATGGAAAACCAAAGAGCTTTTGAGAGAACAGAAGGATTATGGAAGACTTCCTGCTTGAGCCTAACAGCCGAATAATACCAAAAGGAAGGTCTTGGACTCTTCTATAATCTGGATTAAGAGTGGGAATAGCCAAGCACCACTGCGAGACAGAAGCCTCCTCTTTGGCAACATAAAATGAATCCGCATCCCCAAACTGTAGTTTCACTTCAGCTCTCATTTTAAGTAAGCAGCAAGAGGCAGTGTCCCCACCCTTCCATTCCCACAACCTTGTGAACCTACTGTACCCCAAGGGGCCCCTCTCTCTTAGGTCAACTGGGAACATTTTAGTCCAGATCATATCCTTGATTCTGTTTCTGCATCAGCTTCACAAAAGGCTATCTGAACGTAAGACAGAGCACAAACAAGAAGCTTGGGACACACAAGAAGGCAAAACTTAAAAAGGAACTGTGTGCCAGAGGAAGTGCACATGGACTCATCAGCACTGCCAGTTTCGGGGATTCCAGACACTGTCACTCCCTTCCCTAAGGCAGTTTAGCCATTTGTGCAAATACATCTCCAACTCATTCAAAAAGATGATTTGTTTAAAACTTCCCTTAACTATCTGGAAGAGCTGGTAGAAGGGAGAGAAAAGTTTTATTTTACAGGTCCAATTTAGATGTTGCCATACAATGAAGCAGAACAACTGGAAGTGGAGTCTTTCAAACTCTTGAAAGAAAAGGACTCGTATTTTGAAACCCCTCCTATAATGTAACCATGGAAAACAACCTGATCTCACTCCCATAAAGAAAAGCACATATATGCATCACTTTACACTTCAAATTGAGTTAAGGCAAAATGACATAAAGCTCTCTCTCTCTTAAGGCTCGTATTTCTTCTAGAAGCAATGTCAGCTGAAATGCCACTTCTCCTCAGTCAGGCAGATCTAGCATCATCTTCACTGACACTCCTCATATTTATTTCCTCAATGTAGATATTAGCCTGCCACATAGATTTATAAACCATTAGAATGAATGGAAAAAGTTCCTCCCTTTCCTATTGTTTTGAATACCTAGGGCTATTTCACAAATATAGCTCACAGCATCATCCACAAGCAGGAGCATGGAGTAATTCAGCAGGTGCCAAACAGCACCCAAACTCAGGAACACTTCAGCTAACTGCCACCTGACAGTATTATATGGAAGGAGAGGGATTGCTGCTTTGCAACTCAAATCACAGAAGAAAACCTCTTGCAGTTAGAGTGCCATCCTTCAGGTCAAACTATGTATTTTTAGAACTTCTTTATAGTTTTCAATCATTCCTCCCCTCCCCCAGCTTCCATTGCTTCTTCTGCTATGAAGATATGAAGAACAGGCTCCTTTCTTATCACAGGCTAAACCACTGGGTTAATGTGCTTGCTGGAGAGCCAGGCAGCCTCACCAATCACCGAGATATGTTACACTTAATGGAACATGTGTGATAACAAGAGACTTTCCTTACCAGTTTTGAAACCAGTTAGGAGCTCTTTGAAACACTTCTAATGCAACCCATTTCACGCTTGCTGTTCTGGATACAAGTTGTTTTCATCAATAATACAACAAGCCCAGAAGACAGCACTTTGTAATGGAGTTTTCCACGTAAATGTATAAGCCTCTCCAAAATCCATTATTTTTGTATTACTAACTCTTACCTTGGACAGGAATGAGAAGCAAGGAAAAAACTACACCACCGCAAACAAAAACCCCACACCAAACAAGGACTGTTTATTTCAATACCCAACTTTTATGCTAAACATCTGTCTTTTCAGCACCATGGAAATCAGCCTGTCTGACCTCCCAAGCGAACTGGCTTGGATTAAAAACCCTTTTAATCGAGACCAACACCACCGATACAAAGGAAAAGTTATAAATGAGGAAGGCTCAGAAGAATTTTTCCTGCAGACTTTAGGAGGTAAGTTTACCATTGCTTAAAACTAATTTTCCTCAATTACTAAGCAAACTATTTACTAACAGCTCCAGATTCTCACACTACAGATTGAAAGGAAATACCGCACTTCAGACTGGATTATTATTACTGTTACTGGCTGAACTGTATGCATTCTTTAAAACAGAGTTTAACATGCTTTCCACAAAACACAGACAAGAGGAAACAATCTTAGGTTCATTTAAAAAAAAATAAGTCAATGGGATTCACTGTTTCATGAACAAATACTCTGAATACTCTAAACAATGTGCATGTGTCCAGAGGGAGTTAAATGAGGATCAAATATACCTGGCAATACCTATTCCAGACTAAGAACTAACAAATGGCACATTAACTATGACGTATAATCTCAAAATTTTTACCTTTTAAGAGTAATTCTAAATTTAAAATGTTACAGACAAACAATCTCTCTTCCATTTGGCACTTTCTTGATCTGTTCATGTTTGGAGATATTTGCTTTCTTTAATTCTTTTTAACAATGAAAACAAGAATGCCTTTTTTCTATTTACTACTAGAAGTGGTGTAATTTCTCACAGCTTCTTAGTCACACCCTCTTATCTTTGCTTTAGGGTCTTATGCCCCACAAATAAACAGTGTAAGTTTTGGGGCAGCATTATATCCAACTTTTGAGGTTCACTATTCTTTTGGGGCTGGAACCATATTATGTAGCCAGAATAATTTTGAGAACAAAAATTCTGGAGTGAGGTAAGATTTCCCCATTAAAAGCTGAAATATGAAAAAGGCAGGGTTGGGATTGGGGGAACCTCACAGAACAGTGAATAACAAATTGATCCAAGTGTCTTCCATTTCACTCAGAGAACAGCAAAAGGCAGATTTAAGAAAGGTGCCCTTCCAGAATGCCCATGGAAGTTTCCTTCATGCCCCATCCCACAAAAACAGGAGGACTCCCCCAACAGCTGTGAAAATTAGTAATTTCCTGTAAGAATAAAATGGCAATGACCTAGTCTGGGTTTAAGAGTATGAAAATGCCTCTGTGCAACTGGATAAAGAATCCTGCGTCTACAGCTTAACAAAGTAAGTTCTGATATGCAGCAAACCAAGAATTCCCTTGTATAGCAAGAGTATTTGAAGAAATTAAACCACAGCAGAACAGTAAAACCCCACCAAAATATTATGATCTAGTTTGACAGGCAAATTATTCTTACAGCCTCCAGCCAAGCAAACATAATGTTTGTAGACTGCTTGCAAAGTTCCTCACATACGTCGTTAACAGCTCTGCACAGACTGGAGTAGGTTACTCACTGTCCTCAGAACAGCTCCTGTGCTGCTGAAGACAGAAATGCCAGAGTTCTGATTTGCTGCATGGAACAGACTCGGCCTTATTATCTTCTTAAGTCAAGACAGTATCCCAGAACAAAGTGAAAGTATGAAGTTTGTAAAACAGTAGTACCACATTCAGTTATAAATATTGTTGACATGGAACCTTCCCCGCATACGTGATGACATAATTTTGCTTTGATCATCTTCTGTTTCTACCATGCCCTGGTGAAGCACAAATCTCTATTTGTTACTGATCCTGTAACTACTGAGGCACAAAGTACCTTTGTCTCTGCCAAACAGCACGATTAACATGATTTTAGGTTTTTACTGGATAGCTATCACTCATCTGTAAGCTAAGGAAACAGAATCAGCGGTTCAATCACTCAGCAACCTGAACAGGGCAACTTACTCATGAAGGGTTTCTAACGATGACAGTAGATTTCTTCAAGGACGCAATAAAAGCCACTCTACCAGACACAGGGTTGCGTAAGAGGCAGCTTTTCCTTACCCAAACTAGCAGTCCATCCTCTTTCAGTCATTAAGGGATCTCAGAAGAACTTTACCTTAAGCCATTAGAGACACACGACATTAAGCCCTTGGAGATACACATTATATTAACCACTGGCTTAACACTCTGATTTGAATTAGCTCCAAAAATGCAAAGGCTTTTCATGCCAGCAGGCAACTGAGTGGAAGTGGAGATCTTTCCACATGAAGAGGCCTTGGACAAGAATCCCCTGATCTACCCATACAAACAAAACACGTACATGTCGAAATTTGTCTGCAAATCCAAATTTGCCCACAAATTCACAAATACTATGCAAATAGAGGCAAACAGCTTTAACACAATTCAACCAGATAATTTGTTTTTCAACTCCTTCAGAGAACAGAAAATTTGAAAAACCTTGTGTAAGAATAATAATCTGAAACAAAACAACTTAATGCAAAATGTAAGGGAGTTAGTGGAGTGGAAATTATAAGGAATAAAAAGCTTAGATGCCATTTTCAATGCTTTTAAGCTTGTATTAGAACAAAGTGAACACTATCAGAGGGCACAAAAAACGCATCAGTAGTTTATTTGTGGCACCTGAGAAAATAACTAATGACATAGCAATTGCATTGGACAGGATGGGGTAATGAAAGAAAGGATAGTTTCTGACTGAAGTCTTTTAAAATGACAATGGGAAAGAAATAAGAGGAAAAAAATACTTTCGATTACTCAGAATGCAATTCTCACATCCAATCTGTAATTTTTTCCTTGCTGACCTTTGTATAAATTCCTCCTTTCCTTGTACTATTCTATGTCATCTCTATCCTAAACTCCACGAGCCTCCCACAAATTTTACACACTTCCTGTGTCCCACAGGAAAAGGAGAGCTTTTATCAAGGAAAGGAAAACAATTGGCTTTAGGGGTTTCTAATGAACTCACACACACCCTATACCTTCTCTGATTACAACTACCTGAAAGGAGGTTGTAGCAAGTGGTGGTTGAGCTCTTCTCCCAAGTAACAAGTAACAGGACAAGAGTAAATGGCCTCAAGAAGTTTTTTTATGGAACAGGTTGTCAAGCCGTGGAACAGACAGCCCAGGGCAGTGGTGGAGCCACCATCCCTGGAGGTATTTAAAAGCTGTGTACATGGGGCACTGAGGGACGTGGGTTAGTGGTGGACTGTGCAGTGCAGGGTTAATGGTTGGGTGTGATGACCTCAAAGGTATTTTCCAACCTAAATGATTCTGTGATTCCTTCCTTGAGGTGATCCTCTAGTCACTGTCACACACCATTGTGATTCCACAGCAGCTCCTGCTTCCTTATACCATCAACAGTTCCAACAAATGAATCAACTTTTTGCTTCCCTTATGCCACCAATCTCACAGCTGCAATTCTTTCCTGCCACCTTAAGGTCATTCCTATCCCTACGACCTCCATCTACAGCTCCTCTTCCTTCCAAACCAAGCAATCTGCTTAAACACCCAACTCAATACAGTTCTTCTCCCAATTTCTTGCCAGACACTTCCCTTATCTCCTAGGCTTTTCACCTTACTGATCAGTTTTGACTTTTTCCTCTTCATGACACTTATAGAAAGAAGATTGCTAAGATTATGAAACAGAGGAGACCATCAGCCTTTAGCTGTTCTTTGTCACAATGATGGAATCTATCCTACTTCTTACAGATCCCAGAGGCCTTGCAAGGGGAAAAGATGAAGGGATTAACACTGGTCCATTAGGTACACCAAAGCACAGCCAAAGCAGTGCTCCCATCTGTAACTCCAGGGGACATTCTGATAGGATGGAGACATGTTAGATTAAACCTATCAGATCACTAATTAAAGACCAGAGCAATACTGCACTTTGGTAGTATATTCTCTTTTTACTGAAAGCAGGTAGTGAGCATAATATAACAGCATAGCTATTGAAGTAAATTCAGCTTTGTAGACAGAAAAAATCATCAGATATTTCACTGGAACCTGCTCCATTACATTATATTTGAAACAGACATCACAGTAATCAGAAGTGATCTAGGTTATAAAACTGAACCTGATGTTTAGTTGGATTAGAGAAAGTGATACTCACAGCTGGCATTTCTGTAGAGAAGAAAAGGTTCATGGAGCTGAAACTCCAAATCTTTATTTACTGGTTCAACCAGGTTGTGCATATTCAGTCGGTTCACTATCGTAAAACCATGATAAGGAGAAGCTGACCTATTGTGTCAATTAAAACAAAACTAAGGATTAATACCATCAGCAACAGAAGTAATTTTCTGAAACCAAGTTATGATTTAATCTTCAAATTTCCATTGCTTTATTATGTGAAGCTTTAGCAGTCCTGAAGCTCTCATAGTTGCTTTTCTATGCCATTTCTTGGCATGCCACCTAATTTCAATTTCAAACTACACTTACCTCAAAGCAGGATTAGGATTAACATTAACAGTTCTACACTGTTAAACTGCTGAATCAAAGATATGCCTCTGAAAAATCTATTCAAAAAAACTAGGGCAGGTCCACCATTAAAATGCAAATGTATTCAATACTTGACATAAGATCGTTTTGAGGCATTTTAGAATTTTTTTATTAGAGGAGAAAAACCAAACCACTTACACAGCACCATTAACCTTACTGTAAATAGACATGACAATAAAAAAGGGCTGCTGTCTTAAATAGCATGATGTGCACTCATAGGGGGAACCATAAACCGTGGTTTCTTCCCAAGGAGAGACTCTGGAAATAAGGACTTAACCCAGTGTCCTGAAAGTATATATTAAATTATTCAGAATTGTATTGCTTACCGAAGCAATTTTTATTATTTAGATTTTTGCTGGACACCAGGTGGAAAAAGAAAACAGTGAGCAAGCACTGAAAGTTCAAGATAGTTTTAGATCTGTTTTGTCTTGCTGCATGAATGTCCTGTCAGCACTCAACTGTGCCTGTAAGCTGGTGTATAATCAATAACAGCAGCACAATGAAGGCAGGCTAAAAATCAGACACAATTAGCAGGTAAATATTAAGATTTCGGTAACAACATGGCCACCTTTACCTAATGATTGACAAAAAAAATCTGTCAAGAGCTTCCAAGGAGAGGGTAAAAAACCATTACCATCACAAGTTAGTCTCTTAATGCACCTCACAGAACTTGTTTGAAATCACCAGATAGTGACACTGAAAGCTTTTGCTTTGGTTTTTGTTTTGTTTTGTTTTTTAAGTCTGGTTCACTTTCTCACACTAAGTATTTTCAAGCTGGGAGCTGAAGTAACAGGAACTGGTTACTCAAATCCCTACAGAGTGCCAGGATAAAATATTGTAATGACCAAACTATGATAGTCTGCTTCAGGATGGCTTAAGTCTGCATTATTTATACTTCTTACCTTCAAGTAAGTGTTATTTCATTTAGGCTTTTTATTTGCCTGTAATTTAAAACTTGAACTCATGATTGATTTTATGTGCTAGTTTTCCTCCTCACCCCTTTTACTCATCCTAGAGAACTAGAAATTTCTTTCATGGTTTTGATGAGGAAATCAAATAGCCCCCAAAACCACACACTATGAGATCTTCAGCTTTTGGGCAACTTCAACCATTTACAAAAATTTATGCCATTTTCCAGGAGTAAATTAGAATGCATTATTTAATTTCTCATCTCTGTTGTTTCCATAACCAACTTCATGGATTTTAGGAGATAAAGGGAGACATAGCATTTAACAAACTCAATGCACTAACAAATGCTATTGGATTAATAAAATAGGCTCAATAAACTAGTTTTTGATGTGGGTACATATGTAGCATTCAAGTTTTATGCTTTCTCAGCAGTACTTTTAGAGGCTTTTGACAGAGTTATTCACCCCTGTGCAGAGTTTATTCTCTTTTTGAATGAGCACACAGCAGTTAACAGCTGGACAAGCAAGCAGCGATGAGTATGAAAGCTCTGCAGGAAGCCATCTGGAGTTTGTTTTCTTAAGGAAGGAAAACAAACATCACCACCACTATACCCCCCTCCCCCAAAAAACCAACCCAAAACAAACCAACCCTTACCTTTTATATACAAATAAGGTCCCTTCTATGTCGGTTTTCTCCTACAAAAGACAAGAAATGCACTTCAGGGATGTGCTTGTTCATACAGTTATGAAGGTTTTGAACAGTACTTTAATTACACATAATTACAATATCTTTCCACAAGGTTTTACATTACAGGTCTAAAAATATGCTCTCCTACTTTCAGAAACTGCCTATTTTTTTATCTGAACGATTAGGAAGTTAAACCCACTTCCAAAAGATTTTGCTCATGCTCTCCATCGGCCGATGTGATACACAGTGTTCCACAACCTTCCCATGCTGAGCCTGGCGGGGCACTCTCCAAATATCAGACCGGCCTTCTGTTCCGGTTTTACTCCAAGGACAGCAACAACAGATCCACGGGCCATGGCTCTGCTTCAGCCTCCAGCTTCCACAGCAACCTCACCACGGGCTGGTGACCCACGAGCGCAGAAATTTCCTGCAGCTCCAGGGCTGCACGTGACCCCGTGAAGTGCGCCGCATTCCCATTTCTGGGCCTCCGAGGTGAACCCGGTGGTCAGGCCAAAACTGTGTTTTAGCGCAATGACGAGCACTAACATCTCTTAAACCCCCTCTTCCTGAATTAGGGCTCTGTGCAACAGGCACGAGCAACAACAACAAACTGCAATTAAAAACCAGAAAAAGTCAATGGCCACCAGGAGCCAAAGAGCCCTCCAGCCCCAGCGCTGCCCCGGTCAGAGAGGGAACGGCGCCGCCTCCCCAAGCGCACACACGGCCTCGCCTCTCCCTCTCCCTCTTCCTCCTCCTCCTNGTTCCGCCCGCCGGCCAGGGCCCCCGCCCCGCCCCGCCGGGCCCGTCCCGGGTCCCTCCTCTCAGCTGGGGAACCGCAGGCCTGTCTCGGGTTCCTTTTCTCAGCTCGGGACCCGCAGGCCTGTCCCGGGTCCCTTTGCTCAGCTCGGGCCCCGCAGCCCCGTCCCGGGCCCCGCTCCCCCCTCGCAGCTCTGAGGGCTCGCAGGGCTGCGGGCCCTTGGCAGGGGCAGGGGCCGCGCCCGCGCCGACGAGCGTGGGCAGGGCTGAGGGCTGCCCTTCGCGTTTGTTATTATTTATGTACCCCATTAGTAATCCAAAGGCTCCGAGGTTTACTGCAGGCTGGTTTGTAAAGTGCGATGAGCTGGGTTACAGGCTCAGGAATCATCTTCCAGCACTTCGAGGGTGGTGCTGGTTTGCTGCCGTGTCTCTCATTTTCTGGTATATCAGTATTTCATGGTCTGCAGTGGGATATGGAATTTTCAATGTTTTACAAGAATTTGGGGATTAAATATCTCTTTCAGGTAGAGTAAACATACACTGGTACGTTTCTCAGGTAATGTAAAGGAACATAGGACAGCAAACTTTCGTATGTAAAGTTGAGTGCTTTGTAGCACATATCTACGTTTGCTGAAACAAGAACAAAGTAACACGCAGTCCACTGGGCTTTTTCCTGACGTTTTTTCAATTATTGGTGATTTTAGGAACAGGAAAGTATAGAGTATTCATCCGGACCAAGACATGAATTACTTCCATTATAAGATCACTCAGGTTCAAATATCTTTGTAGCATTTTGTGCAATCTGACAAGAAAAAAACAGGTTTGTAAATTTCTAAGCAAAACCTTGTTTGTGGCAAGTTCCTGACCCTCCTGAGAATTTAAAGAACATGTGCTATGCTCTGTATTACCACAGATCATGTTGTTCTCCATTGCAGGTGGATAAACTTCTAATTTTAATACATCTTTACAGTATAGTCCTCTCCCATGATAGCTGATATTTAATGCACAAACTATAAACAAGGATCCAGCAGTTGTGTGGTTCCACAAAAAACCTTTCTCACAAGAGGTGGAAATATCAAGTTCTAGTATAATATAATTTTTTACACTGTAAAGCTTTTGGGGCAGAACAATAATTTACCTTTTTTGGTGTTGAACAGTTGTAATATAAAGTAAAAATGCATTTCTTAGGAAAAAAGTGATCTAGACACAAAACTTCATCCTGGTAGCACACCCTTGAACTCCAGGACATAAGCATCAGTAAAAAATGCCAACAAAAGTCATATGGAATGTCTTAGAGCTCCACGAATTGTCCATGTCCTTCTAATGGTTTCACCACAGGAAAGCCTAATCCAGAAAATTTGAGTTTTCACTAGTTTTGTAGTGTTTGCCCTTAAAGGCAATACTTTGATATAAAATGCCTCTTTATTCACAAACAGTCTATATTAGAGAAAGAAAAAAAAGAGGTAAATAAAGTTTGAAAACTATTTTATGGAGCAACAACGTTCTAAGAACTCAACAGAAACAGAAAGAAAATGACAAAACTTTAAAAAAACTGGTTTTAAATGGCATCTTAAATGCCTGCACCAAACTGCTCCTTTGTGCAAGATTACTGTAAAGCAAAGTTAGCTTTCAAATTAAAACAACTTATTAGCAAAGGAAGGTTTCTGCTGAGTGAGATCTCAGTTGTGAAAACTCCTTGGCTTCATCTTGCATTAAAAGCGAAACACAAGGAGCAGCAAGAAAGAAAGGGAAGCAGTGGTTTCTGATTATGGATCATTTTCCTCCTTTTTCTGCTAATTCAAGTTCTGCATTTCAGTGAATTTATTCTCCCTGCCCATCTTCACGGTTGTTTCATTGGAATAAAATATTTTGTATCAGGAATGATGCAGGGCCTGTCATCACCACAAAGTGTATGTACAGGCAGGGCCAGGTCATGACTTGGGGTGCATGGGGAAGCTGTAGCTGCTCAGGTCTGTGCTGTGAGTGTTGTGTGGTGCAAATCTCCCTGGCCCTCGTTGCAGCTGTGCTGGGGAAAGGTTCCTCTCTCACTCCCTGTTCCTGATTCTTGCACAGAGCCAGGCACAAGTGGGATGATGCACACGATGCCCTTTTCATGTTTCCTCTGTGAGTGGGACAGATTCCATTTGTGTTTCAACAAGTGAAGAGAACATAATGTTTTATAGCTCAGTTATTCTGCTGCAGCTTTATAGGACAGGATGTGAAAATTTTTTAGCCTAATTACTGTTGTCTACTTCATATATGTTAATATTAAGGTAAATGAAGTAATAGAGACCCTCTTCTTCATTTGCTTGTGTCACCATGGCTGGGTCTCTTGCTCTGCTGTTGGCAGTTCTGTTATACAAACTTTTTCTGGTGCCTCTTTTTACACAGTAGATTACTAATGTATTCCCTAAGCTTATTTGAGCTGCAGTCACTCCTTTAAATTTCCTACAGAAAGGGTCTTCATTCCTTTGGTTTTTCCCTTGTTGGCTGAATATCCTCAGCGAAAGATCTATTGCTGCTGTTCAGATGAGGGAGAAGTGCAGCCAGTGCTCCCAGTCAGTGCATTTTCTATTATTACTCCAGGCTGATTTAGGGTCCAGTGAGTCCTGCAAATCTGAGTGACTCATAGAGCTGTATTTTATCTTTACAGTTTTCCACTTGAAACAATTGCCATAAATTCCTGGTTTCATGAGCTGTTTTGCAAATGACACACTTCTGTTGGTTTGTTTGCAGATGTTTTCCTTGTATTGTAATAGGAGGCAATTTCTGGCCTATTGATTGGTAATTGCATTGTCATCTACACCCTGAATTTCAGGATAATGGCTGTAATTCTAGAGACTGTTTGGGCTTAGTTCTAGATAGGACAAATTGTCTTGGTGATAACTCCTTAATAACTTAATGAACTTTTATTTTGCATTTTAATTCTTAAAAACAAAACAAGGGGCAGCGGATGCTAGAATTTTTGAGGTCCTTTTATTTCACTAGTGGTGTTACTTGAGCATTTCCCTCATTTGTATAAATATGGTATAAACTGCTCAGGTTGTGTAGTTACCTTCCCTGGAAGTTGTTCTGCTCTTTGGAGGGCCAAGCAGATCAGCAGCCTTTCCTAGGAGTTCCAGCTTGCACTGTGCTCTCTGTGCACTAATGCTGCAGCCACAGGTACCTTACTGCATATTCATGGTGATAGATATTTATTTTTAGCTGTGCAAAATCTTTTTCTGCCTTCAGAGGAAAGTTTTCCAAATTGCTACATGTTAACAGTTACAGGGCAGCAGTGTTAGTCTAAACAATTAAAATTGGTGGGATGGGATGGTGTGTAAAGGGACTCCAGGTTTAGCAGGATCATCACATGGAAGTGACAAGGTTTAGGAAGATTGTTCTGGGTACTGACCTACCCATCTGTAGGTATGGGATTTTTTCCTATTATCATGCTCTGTATAAAACAGAGAGAACACAGAACTGCTTTGCATAGCATCTGAGTTTCTCAGCTGTTGCAATACTGAAATGTGAATTTAACTAGAAGTTTCTTTGTCATGAAGTAATTGCAGTAATGATTCTGTAAAGGAATGGATGACTTTCATTTTTCTTTTTTTTTCCCCCTTGTACAATTGGAAAAACATTCTAGAAAATGTGAAGCATGAAATGTTAAGAACAACAGCACTTTCTGAAAGTAACTTAATAAAGGACGAGGAAAATGACAAAAAAAGCAGTTATCCATCTATGTGTTCTCTGGCATTTTGTATTTTGAGCCCTTCCAAGAGATGCTAAAAGAGCATCCAAGAGAACAGAGAAAAGTCATTAAATTACAGTTACTATTTGATGAAAACAAAAGAATGAAAATACTCAATTCCATTTATACAGTAAAGCTGCTCCCACAACAACACTGTAAGAGGGTGAAATAGGTCACAGGCAGCCCTCCTTACATTGCTCAATAACATTAGAAGGATTAATCATTTATGGATTATCTCCTAGAAACAATGATCTGGTGCAGACAGGTAATCCAATCTCCTCTATCTTTCTAACCTGGTTTGCCATTTCACAGGAGATTGTGGAAGGGTGGCAAGTTTTTCTAGGAAGACATTGCCTGCCAGCTTGAAACATGTAAATTGCTGGAATTTGCATCAAAATATGACAGCTCTTCTCTGATGAAGGTAGGTAGTGAAATTAGACAGGTAAAATGATTTTTTTTTTTTTAACCAGGGCACAGAGGCTCAGCTCAAAAATGGTATCATGTTCACACTTAGTTATAATCTGTCACTGACAGAGTAAAGAGAGAAGTTTATCATTGACATGAATCAGAATTAGAGAGAAAATGTTATTCCTGGGACTCTGCATTTTGCATAATATCCAGCAATGTGTTTTTCCTTAGTAAATTTGTAGAAAAATTTAAATACTACTTATTTTTGAATACAAGCCTTTCAGTGGTGGCAGCCTCTGTATTTTCATTAGATGCAGGTGTGCAGCCAAACTTGATTGAAATGCTTAATGTCATACATTGGGCTGTGAGCAAACATCTTTAGCCACTTCTGGGATATTTTATCTGGCTGTAGCCTCAAGGCCTGCTGTTGAATATATTAGACTGTGCTAATTTCATTGCTGAAAATGAACTCCATTGCAAATATTCATTGGACAAAATATTGCAGTAGCAAAAGTGCACTATCAGTGATTTTCAAATGCTTATTTCATTTTGCGTGTAGTTGCTGTTTTATTGCTATAATAACATTAGGAAAAATATATTCAATTACTATTGCAAGCAGAGTAGCCTGTTCCCCTAGGTCTCCTTGTACAGTTGCAAAAAAAAAAAAAAAAGAAAGATAAGTAGATTAGCAAGGTCCTGCTCTGTACAGAATTGAGAAATACATCAGGAATAATTGTGCATCTCAGTAGTAACCCTGAGCTTTGAGAAAGCTACTTTAGTAGAACCATGTTAGTTTTAAACTCAGCCGACTTCTAATTGCTGAGTGATCTACCTTAAATATACTGTGTTGGCTTTATGATATTATTGTGTACTTATATTTTTGTCTTCTTAAAACATCCCTTTTTTCCTGAGCCACTTTTATTGCCTCATGTGGCTGGCCCTTTAAATACTAGGACAATCACATAAATTTAAAAATGTAGGTTTCTATGCTGCTTTGTCTCTGAAGCCTTGCTGTGAAATAG
>VZTZ01006186.1:360677-396700 GCA_013400955.1 Drymodes brunneopygia
GTCAGAATTCCTTTAAAATATTTTCTTTAAATATTTTTATTTATATTATTTTAATTTGCTGGTATTTCATTTTTCATTTAATATTTTATTTAAAATATTTTAGCTTCTTGCAAAATATGCACATATCAGAGCAATTATCTCTAAAATAGGTTAGATTAATTTTTTATGTGCAAATGTGTGTTTTTCAATAGGCTTTTCTTGATGTGGCACTGTACTAATAAGGAAGATGCAACACGATTCTGAGAGTAAATAGCTTCTAGAGCTTTTCAGACATGACTGGAAACAAATAGAATGTAAAACAGCCCGGTGGTTTGGGCTGCTTTTGATGCTTCTTGGGTTTTCCAGTGTCAGAGGAATAGGAATCAGCAAACCTGCATTCATTTCAGAGGTTATTAAACCACTGCAGCTCTCTCCACCTTCATTTTCTCAGCCACAAAATGAGGACAATGTATTTACTCATCATCATCATAAATGTCATTGAAATACTTTCTGAGGAGTATATAAGCAGTAGGCATTCTGGTGATATTTCACTCGTCCAGGAAAGGGCTGGTGGGATGCAGGAGGATCACAGAACCTCGCTGGAAGGTGAGGGCAGCAGCTGCATTGGGTGCTGTCACCAGGACAAAGGAGCAGGTTTGGAGCTCTGCTCTGGCTGGGTGTGTGTCCTGGAGCCCCTCAATGTCAGCCAACATCTTCTGTGGGTCTCATCTTCCTGCTGGGGCTGGGTTGGAAACAGGAACAGACACAGATGTAGGGAGAGCCTGAAGCACAGCATCCCTTAATTCCTGCTGTGAGCACACAGATCTTTGCTCTTTGCTTTGGTAGCTTTCTCCAGGGTATGTCTTGTCCAAGAGTATTCAGTGACATAAACCATGTGGATTGAACATGTGGTGTGCTAAATTCTGCCTCTGTCAGTCGCAGTCAAGAATCCATAATCTGTTCCTGCTTTGAAATTGAGTTCTGAGGTAGACCTACCCATTTTGGATGGCCTTCCTGCAAGGGGTGAGGAAGGCAGGCTGGGAGAGGTGGGGAGGAGTCACCATACTCGGTGAAAAGGGAAGCGTCACGACTAAGGAAATAAAGTGGATGAGATCCTAACCTCGTATTTGGCCCATTTCCTCCAATTAAGTTCTGGCTGATGGAGAATTCCTTTGCTGCAGTCACTCAGAAAAGAGCCATAAAGTTGTGCGATGAAGATCCTCAGGGGAGCCCTGTGGATGAGATGTGTGAGGAGTGGCACAGGAAGGGCATTTCAAGGGGAAGGCATTCACACACAGCGTTGTGGAAATCTGCAATCAAACTGGAACAGAACTTAGCTAAGACACAGCTGGAGCTCAGGCCTGAAGGGCTGTGGTGGAAGTGCAGTTGCAGCCTTTTGATTTTGGGACCTTATATAACATGTCCTTTGACCTTGGTGTTAGAAGATAAGTGATCTGATAGTAATAAGTTATTAAAGAACAAAAATGGCAGCGTCTTATTTAATGAATTTCAAATGGGTTGTGTGCAGTTATGTGTGTAAAGAGAAATAGCAGTCAGCTATTTCCTACAAAATTCTCTACAAAATTCTGTGCACAGATTACCTGAATTTTCATTCGGAAAATAGGTATAACTTGGGAGATTAATCTATAAATTATGTTGCTTGCTTTGGTGTGTTTTCAAAGAAAAAAAGGAATAAATAATAAGCTGTGCATTGAAACCATCCATTGCATTCATATAAGAATTTTTTCCCGGTGGTGCATCACAATAAAATTACTTTTGCATGTGGAATTAGTGCATGGAAATGCTGAATGTAAAGAGCTTGTGTAGGGGTGATATATTTTGTCAGGTAAGGATTGTCAAGCTGATGAACAGCTCTCCAATAGATTGTAATAATCTTAAATAATTATTTCAAGGCCTCTTCAGTACCAGTTTTCATGACAGGTTCGAATAGGTTCTTTTAAGACTCTCATGGTCAATACAACTAGTTCTCATTTTCAGAATTACTACCTCATCTAAAGTCTGTACAAACCATGTGATTTTCAAAACAATTAAATGTAACAGACTTTGAGAGCTGCAGTGTAAACAATGCACATATGCACCAACAGCTGAAGGACCACATCTCCTCTTCCTTTTTCCTTCTGGTGTGACGCCTTCCAGAGCTGGCAGGTTGAGCTGGGCTCTGCAGTCCCAGGGTGACACAGTGGCTGCCTGCCTGCCCAGCTCTTCCTCTGCCCCTGAGTGCAATCTGTGGCTGCTGGCAGCTGGCACAGAAATCAGGGCTGGGGAGGTGAAGCTTGCTGTGCTGGTCTTTCCCGGTCTCTGTGTGCACCTGACATTGCTCAGACAGAGACAGGGCTTTGTTAGGAAGCTTGACACTTCCATGACAAAAAAGACTTGTCACCAAGGAGAACTGAATTCCAGAAGTGATGAGCTGTCCTACAGGGCAGGAATGGCCAGAGTCCACCATTTGCCCTAACAGAAAAATACTGAAAGCCAGCTACAGAAAGATAAAGATCTGAGATAAAACTGGCATCTTTTACTGGGTTAAGAAAAATTCTAATCAGCTCTGTTCTCATGATGGATTTGTTATGTGAATAATCAGGGGGTATTTATGTCTAGGAAGTGACGTGGGTCCAGAGGGACAGCTGGTGTTGCTCCTGCAGGGCATGGAAAGGGAGCTGAGGGAAAGGCTTTTCCTCCTGTCCTTGGTAGCAAGAGTGTCCACACAGGAGTAGCAGGAGAGCTCAGGCTGAGGAAGGTCTAGGACACAAAACCAGGCATGTCTTTGTAATGTATTTGTGTGGGAAGGGGACTGTTTGACTGGTGATAACATGGCCATATGTTTTGGTAAGATTCTCCCATCATATTCTGTTTTGGTGTTTGGTTTTTTTGGACTTGGTCTTAAATTCCAGCTGTAGTGGGGAGCTGGCCAAGTAGGCTGTGTAAACTTCTAAGATTTAGCACTTCAGGGCTACCGTGTGATTCATGAGCTTCTGTGACACGAGAGCCAGGCAATGCTGTGGGCTTACAAACAGCTGTGGGGAATACTTAAGTTAAAAGGGTTATTCTTGTTCCTGTAGAAAATCCCCCTAATATTGTGTGATAACAGGATTTTTACATTCATCCAGCCTTAGATATTTCTTTTATAGACTCTTGCCTACTTCATGGTGCTTCTGTAGTGATCACACTTCTGCAAAGTGCTGTCCGTGGCTTGGTGGCACCAAACCAGCTGCTGAGAGGTTTGAAGGGTACTATTTGTTCGAGTTTAAACAATTAAAAATGCACAGAGTGAAATCCACTGCAAGTGAAAGTTAGTAACTGAAATGCTGACTTTACCATGAAAACATGACTGCCAGAATAGGGGCACTTTGTCAAACGCTTTGAGAAAGAAAAAAATAAATGTATAACATTTGCAGAACAGAGAGACTTATTAAACTTACTTCAATTCCCGTCAGTTCTTTATAACCTTGAAAAAAATCAGAGAGGAAGATAAGGAAATTGTCTAAATTCTGTCTCTTTAAGTTGATTTTTCATTTGCATCTCTAGTCAGAATTTAATTTTTAGTGTTTGCAAAAACATATTCTGGTATATGGGCTATTTGCAAACTATTCACTGAGATTATTATTTAAGATTTCTCTTAATTGTTGTTTTAAGCAGCATTGTACTGGTTTTTGAAATGCTCCCAAAACCATCAAGTGCTCTCTAGAGGATGTGCTAATGAGGCATATAATGGGACATTAGTATGAATTTATTATTTTAATTTTTACATTAGAAGGTTATTTTTGATACTTTTGTTACCCACTTCTCATTAAAAATAAGCTAACGCTAGGAAATGTTTGCCTTGTAAAATTATCAGAGGTGAATGTCTTGCTTTTCTGTATGTAGGCAAAAGAATACAGTAGCAGCAGGACTTCTGTTATAATCAGCAAAAAGGTAATAGAGGAAAAAGGCAACTGAAATGTAGATCTGTAACAAGATCTTCTATTAGTTCAGGGATTTTTGAGGCTTCTGCAGTCTCTTTAGGGCCCATTTTTTTCCCTCATATTTCATCTGGAGCTGCCTTTGTTTGCATTTCCACTGAGCTTATGCAAGAGAGGGACTTTGCAAATCTGTAAAACTTAATTTTTCCAGTGGGAAACTGCAGACGAGTGTGTGGCTGTCATGTGCTTCACTCCTCTGTGTAATCCAGGGGAGCTGTTCCCAGCTCTACTCTGCATCTGGCTGACTGAGAGAGACCTCGGTGGTGGCTGGTAAGGACTGCTGGCTGGGCTGACCCTTTCAGCAAGCCCACAGCCATGGTGGCTGTGCTCATGGTGGAATGCTCCCAGTGCTAACAGCAGTGCTGGTTAAGGGAGCAGCTATGTCTGTTCACTGACTACTCTGTGGTTGAGTGTGTGGCTATTTGAAAATGCTCATTTTGTGACCTTTGGCTTGCATCCAGGACCTATTTCAGTCCTAACCTTTGGCTTGTATCTTGGTTTCTGGTTTGGACTCTTGACCTTTGGTATTTAGCCTGACAGTTGGCCTTTGGGTGCCAGATCATCTCCTGTCCTAGGCTTGGATTCCAGCTTTGGATATTAGCCCTAATTGCTTCTTGCAGCTTGGCACTTAAATCTTATATGTGCTTTTGAAATTTTCCCCTTAGGGCACCAATTGTACTTCTAACATTTCTTTTTCAGCCTTTATGTAAAACTCTTGTAATCAGAGCAGCTCGATTCTAAATGCATCCCTTCCCTCGTGGGTCATTAAACTGAGGATGCAGAGCTGTTTGGACACTCTTCCAGGAATCCCTGATTCGTGCTCACCATGGGGAGTGTCTTGGTTGCCTTTGTGCTCACACTTGTGTGATGTGCAGGTGGGTGGGTGCCCACCAGCCAACCCTCAGCCCCAGGCAGCCATGGCAAGTCTGCCTTATGGCTGGATATCCAAAAAGCTAAAATGAGTGCAAGCCTGATAAATCTCAGCATCCTGTTTGCTGCAAATCTGTTGCCGAGATGCCAACCTGGAAATTTGACCAAATGTGTAAGAATTCAAAACTCTCCATAAATTAATATTACATCGGCTAATTTCCTCCTGAAACATGATACATGAAATGACAGCAAAATCATGTCTAAGGAAAATAGACACAACCCCAAGGTCCCTATGGTATTTTCAGTAAAAGCATCACAAGGTTCTGTTGCTTTTGGAGGTCAGATGGCAAGCTCCATGTTCACTGTTGTGACTACATGCTCATGTGAGTTTGTTTCTCTGGCTTTGCAGGGGACTGTTCGCGTGAATAACCACCCCTGCAGAGTGAATAAAGGCATTTGCAATCTGGTCCCAGCTGGAAACTTATTTCTGAAGCCAGCTCATGTTCTTCATAAAGCACAGATTCTTTATTTTATCTTGTTTTGTGTTTAGTTTACATCATTTTATATCTTTAGGTTGATTGCTGTGCTATTCCAAATCACTTCCTACTGGAAGAGATATATATTTTATAGCTCTTAATACTTTCTCAATACATACTTGGAATAGAGATATTCTTGTTGGGGAGGAGAAGGGTAATTGCTGCCTGCCTGGATATCAGTTAGCTAGCAGTCTCCTCCCCAGTGGATGCCTGGCTAAATTCACTCTTTTGCTGAGTAATTTGTTAAATAACTACAAGACTATTCAGGCAGCCTCAACAGTATTTTATAAAAAAGCACTAATGACTTGGTATATTTAATAGCAAAAGAGATGTAAGGAAATACAGGACATATATTATCAGTTGCTCACCAACCTTTCTCTTGCACCTTTCTCTTGGAGCACAGAGCTCAGTGAATTAGATCCAATCGTTCAAGTGAGGATGTGGCATAATTTTACAGGAGTTATTGACCATCCTTTTCTTCCTCAGTTAATGCAATCTTGGCCTGGTTTGGAATGCAGAATAACATTTCAAACAGGAATCCCTGTCACAGTCTTAGCAAGGCTGCTTAGATAGGGAGAATCAGCTCCACTAAGTGCTGACACTTGTGCGGTGGCTCGGGAAGCGGATGGAGGAAATGCAAGATAAACCCTGTGCTCGGCTGCCCTGTCACATCTTGTGTGGTGCTGCTGTCCATTAACGTGCCACTGGCCCAGGGACAGCACTGGGCTCGGCCCACATCACTCGGCAGCTGTCAAGTGGATAAGACAAGCTTGCTGGGGAATGTACTAAGATAATCACAGGAAGGTGAAGTTGAATCTCATACATGTGCTGTGCTGAGTGCTCTGAGCAAAGGAGGCTTGGTTCTGCAGCACGGAGACCAGCTGGACTCTGTGACTGTTCTTTCGGTTTCTGGGGAAGAATTCAGTACATATGGTCTGGAATCAACACCCCATTGGTCAGTTCAAATCACACCATTACACCCTCCTGCCACCCCCTAATTTTTGCTGTTGTTTTACAAACAGAACATCTCCTGGTAGCAGGTATGTGTTAAGGCAGCATTCTGAAATTTACCAGCTCTTTATCCCTTTTGCTGAGCCCCTGCTGGAACCCAAATGCCCAATTTCTTTTCTTCTCTTTCCTGCAGGGTACAAGCAGCTGTTATTTTGAAAAGGGAGGTTCTGTATCATAGTCATTTTTCTCAGCAATTTGAAAAAAAAGCACAGGCTTTTTGTTACTCTAATGTCTTATAAGATGATTTCTGTTTTGATCTATAAAACATACTACTGTATAAATTGTGGAAATGGAAGGTTGGTAGATTTGATGGTTGGGTCTAACTCTGTTTTGTTAGGATCAATTCTGGCAGCACATCTAAGACATCTTAGTACACAGAAAATGTGCACAGATATTTCCTAGGTATTACTGATAGTTTTAATGCTGGGATTTGCTGAGTGGGGAGGAAGCACACTCCTGGTTACTCCTGGGTACTCCTTTCCACTACATGCTTCCTTCAAAACTCAGCCCTTTAATAGGTGTTAAAGCATTATTCTACACAGCATTGTAGTTCATCTGTTGCAGTTTTTTTTTTTCCCCAGGGAAACCAAGTTTTAACTGCATGTTTTAGTGTACTGAATACTTTAATGTGCTGCAGATTAATTTGAAGAGACCCCCATTACAAGCAACTGTAATAAAACTGGGGACCTGGCTTGGTAACTCTAGTTTAAATGTATATGTCTGTATTTCATGGTATGGTCATAGAAAAGAATTATAAAACCTCAGTTTTTTATTTTAAAAAATAACTTACATTTAGTTTCATATAGAACTCTTCTGCTACATTTTGAATTTTTGTTAAATCATGAAGTTTCGTCTTCTATGAAATGTGTATGGTACAAAGAAAGAAACTATCATTTTAGATATTAATATATAATAGGCAGAGACCTAAATGATAAATTTTGATGTCTGTTATTTCTTCCTTGACTGAACACCTGCCTCTTCTTTAGAGATGTTTGTGATAGGGAAGTTTTGCTGTTGTTTCATCCAACAACATTATAATATTAAAGCATTAAACAGCACAGAAAATGAATTTTTCATAATGTAGGCAACTAACACTAGGACCAAAATGTGTTAAAGAACAGGGCTGAAAGTGTCATGTCAACTGACATGGCACTGTCCTCTTCTTACAGACCAGAAATCTGTAAAAGGGTGTAGGCAACACAGACCAGATCATCTTTGGGCTTTAGCGAGTTTGACCTTGAGTCAGTTCAGAACATTTTTCAAAAGAATAACAAAACTGAACTGGTCTTAAAGCTAAAGGAGAAGCAGGACCCCATGGTCCCACAAACGTGTTTTAAAAATTTATTTAAAGGAGTAGTCCATTTTTGAGGCAGAAGGGGTTAGTAATGGTACTTTGAAATGATGATGATTGCTTTCTTATTTTATAAAAACCTCCTTACTGAAATGGTATTAAATGTTGTTTAGAATGCTTTCATTAAAATTAAATGGTTGAGTGGAATTAGATAAAGCATTATCATGAATTCAGCAGCCTTTTAGATGGAGGGGCCAGTTTTCTCTTTGGGAAGGTCTGGAGGATTGTCATCAGAATGGTCACTGTTGTAGCTCCTGTACCTCACTGACCACTGGAGTTGCTGGATTTTGTTTTTGCAAAAGAAGCTGAAATTTCATTTCATGCTGGGTTTTTCACACTGACTGGATGCACATTTTCAGGTGTCTCAGCAGCGTATATAAAGATCACTAATTTGAGAGAAGCAAGGTTTATGGATTCCTTATATTTGGTATTTCACAGGACTCGTACCGTGCATACCAGACTTTGTAATTCAGTTTTAATTCTGGTGTTTTAGAAAGCACACCTATAACTTGAGAGATAGCTTTCATTGTCCTTTGCTCTCAGGCTTTGACTTCTCCCTTGTATTTCTCATTATTCATTAATACTGACATGCTGACTGATACATTTTATGATGCACAGACACTCCATATGTATGAGAGAGACCTGTCAAAACCTAGGAGACTTTTTTCGCTCCACTGAATTGATTATCTTCAAAGAAAGTCCTGGCCTGTTTTTGTTTTTTTTTTTTTTTTTTGCAACAAGATGTTTCTATTCGTCAGGGGATCGAAGATGCTTTTAAACCAGCCTGTTTCCACAGCTGAGGGATCAGCCTTAAGATGGTATTGGTTTAAGGATATGCTACAGGGTTGGGTGTGAGAGGTTTTGCAACTGCACAACCTCCACACTGATGGCAGAGGTTAAATTGCCTTTTATCTCCAAGTATATACTAACAAAGGGTTATTCTGGTTCCTAATTTTTTCACTTTCATTCCTATCTACTTCATAGATCTCACACTTAGAACTGATCTAATAACCTTCAGGAAGAAATTAATATAACTTTCCAACTGGGTAAACAATTGCAAAACTACTGTGAAAAATTTTATTTTACCTTATCTATTTGTGGACAAGTATCTGTATTTCAGCCTGACTCAGAGGCACTAGCTCTGCTTTGTCACTCTGTGTGCACAAGCAGGTGGAATGGCTCCATCTCTGCATTCTGCATGGAACTGGCTCCTTTTCCTCTTGCCACAGGTGGGCTTGGACAGGAATGGAACAGTGGCTGCAGCATCCACCATAAGATCATTTTGCTGCTGTTACGTATCTCTGGATGTGCCAAGCTTTCCCTGCTATGAGTTTGGATGCCTTGCAGGAAAAGCTGATAATGCCTTTCCCCAGAGGATTCCCACCTTGCAGAGCTGAGGATGAGTGTTCTCCACGACCTTGCTTCCCTCAAATCCCTTTTGCACTGTTTTGAAACTGCACTGAGACCAACCAAGTGGAAGTTCCCACATCATTTCCAGCCCAGGCAGAGAGCATGCTGACCTTGCCCAGACTTCATGCTTGAATGTCTTCTCTTTGCTCAGATTTCCAATAAAAAATCTGTGGTTGGGAGAACAGTACAGCAATAGGTACTGCATAATTTGACATGTTTCTGACTGGATGGAGGTCATCTAAGGCTTTGAAATTATGCAAAAAAAGGTGATGTGGAAGCTGTCTTTGGAATAAAAGGAAACTTTAGGTGTCTTTAGCAGTTCACAAGGATGAATCTTGTAAAAAAAATTTGTTTATATCTTTTCAAGAGTGTTACTGTAATGGCTTTTCCTGTTAATATAAAATATTGAGTTTAGAAAACGGCCACTGCATTAGCTTTTAAACACTTTTAAACTTCATATTCTATGAATTTGGTATAGGCATTTAAGTAGTAGCAGCTGTTTCTATTCTCTTTTTTCTCTCTCTCCCTGAATATGGCTCACAGAAACAGGTTGCATGATTTATAAAATATGTGCAAGTGCAGACATTTCTGAAAGTCAGGACATCTTCAGTGGTTCTATCTTATTTTAACGCTTCTTTGAAAGCTAATAAAATTTAAAGTTTCCAGTAAGCTGTAGAAAAAAGATTCTTTTACTATTGAAAAATGCCTTATTCAAAATATGTCAAGAACTTGATATGGAAATCATTCAGAACATTTTAAAAAGGAAATTGAGCACTGTAGTTCTATTTTTCATTTGGATATTTTTTCTTGTGCAAACTTTCAGCTGTATGGACTATAATATTTCAATATTACTGTAAAAATATTTCAACAGGACCTGGCTGATATTCCCAAATTAAAAGACAGTACAATCTACATTTCACTGAACATTTTGGGGATTTGATATTTTTTATCCACTAAGGATGGAAATATTGAAATGCCTGAATTTCCCAAAGGACAGACAATTTATTTCTCTAACTAAGCATGTTTTGCCACACTGCTCCCTGAAGTAGGATCTGTGTGCTTTTTGCACAGCGGGCTTCCTCTTGCAGGCTTGCGTGATCAAAGCATGAGAGCTGTCAGATGAGAAGAAATGTGTAGCATGTAAGAACTGTGTATCAGTAACACACTGGTTCAAATCAAAGGAAATCGAGACCAAAAAAATCATGTTTCTTTTCACCTTAAAACTAAATCAAGCCGGTGTTAATTAACCTTAAGAGACAGCAGTAGCTTCAGGAAATAATGACTTTTCTGGGATTTTTATCAGCAGAAAACCCTTGGTCTCCAAACACATAACACTGAACTGTTTTTACAGTTCCAAGGGATTATTTAAAGAAAAAAACAAGTTGTATCAAGATTTTTAGTCTCACTGAAGTCCATGAGCATTGGATTAGGTCCTTAGATCCGGTTATGTAAACATTTCTGTAACATTTTTAGACTGTAATGTTTGGCCTGTTACTATAGAGTGCTGCAGTGCTTTTCATAGCTTGATGCTTTGATACCTACATTTGAAGAGCTTATAATTTATTTTCTACCTGATACATCCACTTCCCATGTTAACATGCGCACTGGTATTTAAGAGTATCACTGTTTCCTTTCTGTACTCACTGACATATGTGAAACAGCTGCCTGAGGTCTGACAAAATGTTGCTGGATATCAATGATTTTTGACTCGCAGGAGAGGAGAAGTTATCCTTTGTGTTTCATATGGCAGCTATTTCGTATTTACCTGTGGATAAGAAGAGGATTTTGTAATCCACTGTCTTTGCTCCTCATGCCTAGTGAGGTGATAAATATGAAAAATAAATAAATAAACCACTCATGTGAATCCTGCTTTGAAGACTTTCAACCTTTTCTCTCCTTTTCTTACTTTTTATAAGTTTTACCCTTGTATTGCTTTATCTTTGTATAAATCACAAAGTCTATGTTAAGCCCAAAATTTCTTAACACCCTGTAAAACCTGGCTTCAGGTGTTAGCTGGGGCTACAGTGGCGTGGGAGGGTTGTGCTTTTCAGAGGAGGCCTGGGAACAGAGGACTAGGAAATACCTGGGTTTGATTCAGGGAGCTGTGTGGTCAGATACACAATGAAGGCAGTACTCAGTGTCCTGGGATCCTGTTCGAAGGGAAGAAGGACCTCAGATTTAAAAAGTCCTGACTCTTTTCCCATTAATTCTGCATGCTGCACTCATGTTTTATCTAATTTTTCAAAAGATGTATCTATTAACTGGGCAGTGTTAACCAAAGGGAACAGATTGATTTAAGAAGAGTGAATACTAGATGCCTTGTATCAGGAGTGCTGAAAGATTGCACACTGAACAAAGTGAAACATGGTCATTGTTCATTCATTCTACTCTCCTGTGCCATCTGTTACGCCAGTGCAGTGACACGCTAAATCATTGAATCTCAGAAGCATCAGCATTTTGCACAGAGGCAAAAGACTGAGAGTGCCAGGAAAATGCTTTTGAATGTGTGACCTGTATCTTATGCAAGCAGTGTGCCCTTCTCTGACAGCACAGGCAAGCAGGAGAGTGGAGCTCCACCTCTTCTCCGTGATAAACGGCATTAAATTTGATATTGTAACAGGCGTGCAGGACCTGATAAACTTAGGACAGACTGTGGTTCTTTGATACCAGCATTGTTAATTACTACAGTGTCTTTGCTACCAAATTAAACTGATGCTGTGTGGACAGGTATTTGTTTTAACATTGCTTTTAATACCCTTTTTCTTAGAGCCATCAGAGCTTTCCTAAGATGAGCACAGTGTAGCTTTTACATGTTCAGCAGTAGCATTGCTCTAAGAAGGATGCACTAGACTTTCTCAAACACTTGAATGTATATTGTGAAGGAGGCACAGCTGCCCTCCTTCAAAAGCTGCTGGGAGAATACTTCAGTCCGAACCTTCACTCATTTAGGAAGTCATGGAAGATGTGACCCTAACAAAGACAGTGGGATTAGGTGACCTATGTAGTTGTTATCTTACAGTCTTTGTTATAGCTAATTCTAAACAGGGGAAATAAGCACACTCTTTTTTGACTTACTGGATTCTTCAAGTCTTCATAAAAATTTACTGAGATAATAATAGCAATCACATGTTGTATAGATAGTGCAGTTCATCTCTAAGTGCTTTTTAAAGATAAGAAGCATCTTCATTGATGCTGAAACAAAATTAAAAAGTCTTGTGCTAAGTCCCCCAGCACCAACTGGCAAAGATGGGGAATGATTAAACCATCCAATGCACTAAGTCTGTGGAACACTAACTTTATCTTTGTTGTTCTTAGAATTTTCTATTAATGAACCCTGTGAAAAACTTTTAAAAAATTAAAAAATAACAACTAATACTTTAATCTGTTTACACTTAGCATTAGCTATCTCTGTTACTGCAAGAAGTGGTCCTAAGCCTCTCTGACCTCTGTCATAGCTTAGTTCTGGTCTCAGTTCTTTACCCTGGGTCGTTCTCTATCCACATGGGTACCAGGCAGACAGAGGAGCTGAGAGGATGGAATTGAGGGGGAGGTAATTCATGCCAACAATATAAGGGTTACTACTGGAGTATAAGAGGCATTTTGGTTGTGTGCTTAGTCCTCTTTTCCTCTTGTAATTTGGACATTTGAACTGTTTAGCAACAATCTCAATGCTGAAAGGGGTCAGGGAGAAAGGTTCTCTAGAGTTCTTGCGAGCAGTTGCTCGTGTTAGCAGCACTTGCCACTCCCCAAACCGGTCCAAGCAGACAGATTTTCTTACATTCCCAAAGTGAAGTCTGATCTCCTCTGCTCAGATGTAATGTTTGTGTGGTTTGTCTTTTCTTTCAAACTTATTTATTTCCCTTGTACTGCATCATAAATTTAACTGAAATGACCATAATGATATTTACCCTTCTGGATTCATAGTAGTTTCATAACAATATATGTCACTGACCCTCCAGTTCAATACCCTCTCTATTATACCGTCTTAATGAGAGAAGGGATAGTTTTCCCAGCGTAAATTCTTGCATCATACTTTGTAAGATACTGTTTGTTCCTGACACGTAAACACATCTTAGGATGCTGTCCTTGAAACCTTTGCTTTCCTTTTTGCTGTGTTCTTATTGTGTCTGTCTGGGCTTTAAGTTTTATGCTCTGCCAAATTTTAGCCTGGAGTGACAGCAGAGGAATGAGCATTATAATGAAAGTGCTGACAAACCCTTAGCTGTAATGACGTGAATGGTGCAGCTATCGTTTGAGTTTGCTGTGTTCTTTACTTTAAATCTTTAATGCTGTTTTCTCCTTTTATCCCGTGTTGAGCAGTGGGATTACTCAAGTGGTTTATGGCTTAGAAGTTGTGCAGTTAAGTGAGTTGTTCAGTGGGGTGGAAGGACTCCTCTCTGGGGGCTACCTTCTTCTTTTTAGAGGTGTGGAAAAGTTTAAGGTTTGAGAAGGAAAAACACTGTCAGCAAGATGGTCGATACTGCAGTGCCATTCCTGCAGTGCCATGCCAGCACTGCCATCAACTTTGACCACTATGACCACTTCTCGAACAACGCCTTATTTTATATACACTGGCTGAGGTAAGGCCAGTGTCCTCTGAGGTGGGAGAAACATCACCTTTTGTATTGTAGATGGGAAAAGAATGAAGCCTCAAAGAGTGAGAAAATTTGGCTGGTAGTAAAGAAGTGTTAGTTGATGTTGTAGGCATTAATATTTTAGCCTGTAAGTCATTTGAAGCTGGATGTCTGCATTCCTGTGTGAAGAGATGCTGTCCAAAACATTTCTTACATTACCACAGAACAAATAATGTATGGACTAGATATGAATCTGTACTGAAGTGCCCATTCCCTCTCTGCATGTACCTGATGCAGCAATGGAAGTAAACAATCCTGTGGAGTTTTCCTTTTCAGTGAAAGCAGAAACAAAATTTTAAGATGCCTTTGGATTATGTCTGTAGTTTTTCTAAAATGGCAGAAGCTGTTTCATCTTGAATAGGCTCTGCTATTTTATACTAGACAAGGATTTGGCTCCGGGAATTGCCTCTGCCTTATTCCAGTCAGCTGCAATTAGCATGTGGGTGGATGTGTGGCTCTCTTCTGCCATGTGACCAGGTAATGCTAAAGAAGAGGGAACTATAATCCCTTTAGCTCCACCATACATCTTCCCATACTGCCTGAGATTGAGTGTTAATTTGAACAAAATAAAAACGGTATGCATATATTAAAAAATATAAAACAAGATGTATGTGCAGAGGAATTTTAACAGCCTACAGACATCCACTGTTATGAGCCTCATGAAGCTCAGCCCCATTTCCCCACTGGGGAAATGAAATCTTCATATTTGGACATGGAGAAGACTTGACTCTGCAAGGCCATGAGCATCCTGTTCCAAAATGGTTCTGCTCTGATCAGGGGATCGGACAAGGCGACCTCAGAGATCCTTTTCAGCTGATATTGTTCTACCAATCTGGCCTATTGAAAGAAACATTACTGGTGAAATCATTGTCTTTTCTTTTGTGACTCTGACTCAACTACTGAAATAGTGTTTGTTCAGACCTACAGGGAATCAATAGCTCTGGCAGGATCATAGAAGGCAGACCCTTCAAATTAACTCATTGCTGTCAGCAAAGTTAGGGTGCAAGCCTTCATTTGATCTCCTGTGCTTCCCTGCCACTGTGAGATCTGTTTTTCTCTCATCCTTTATTATGATCTTTGAATCAAAATGCTTATGCCTCAAAAATTCACCTGCTTAGTCTGTAATCCTCTCACTTTTCCTTTGCTGTACTGTATGGAAATGATGTTGATGCACAGAGATTACTGTGCATCATCCGTACCTTTGCTCTCATTTTCCTATCTGCTTTTCACACACAACAGCATTATATCAGGGCCCTTGCACCTACCTCTCAGGCTCCCTGGAGTATGTATGATTTGTGGGGTTCCTGGAATGGTGTTAATAGAAGTGCGGCCCTCGGGAACACTGCTGCAAGCTGCTTTCCATAAGAAACAGTGCAAACTCTTCAGATCATTCTCTAATTCCCCTTGGTCTTTCAAGATTTCGCTACCTGAAGAAGGCACACACACATTGTCTCTACAACTGTGTGTAACACTTGATTTCTTGAGCTGACAGCTACCACCAGTAATTCATTAATAGTCTTTTGAGGGACAATGCCAATAAAAGTGAGAACTGCAGTAGTGGGGGTGATATCATTATTCTCTGAGTCAGGTTCAATTAAAGAAGGTAAAAAATCAGCAGGAAAAGCTTCTGAGAATCAGAATTGCAAACTAGATGACAACAGCCTTCTCTGGATTACACCCCACTCTTCAGTTAAAACAGGTTTCTGCATTTCTGGGCTCTTCGCTGACAACATTCTGCTGGTCATAAAGCAAATGGGCAAAAGAAAATTTATGGGAAAATCCACAAGTAACCTGCTCACTTTATTAGGCTCTGCCATCATTGTACTCTGGGGCAGATCACAGCAGATGAAGGAAAGTCAGAAATTTGGGAAATTTATTCTTTCCCCAGACCTGTGATAGCAACAAAACTTGTTTCATCTCTCAATGCCTCATCTCCATGTAAAATGCAGTGGTTTTGATTATTATTAAAAAGGATGATTAGAAGCTTAATCCATTCCTCTTTGTACATTATTTTGAAATATTTAGGAGAAAACACAGGAGTACAAAGGTTTGCTGGTTAGGAGCCTTCTGTGCTGGGTGGCAATGGTAATAAACCCAGGTGTGGGGTTTTTGGAATGTTTTTCTGGACTCTTTCTTTGCACTGTGACATGAAGAATTCATAAAGAGCCCTTGGCAGAAGTGTATAACTCCAGTTATACAGCACCTCCAGAGCAGATACATGACCCCAGTGACTCCTGAGTTGAGAATACATACAGGAGACAGATACACATATTTTCTTGACTGTACAACCAAAATTACACAATGAATAGTACGACTTGAGTGTTAAGTTATTCTGATTCCATTCTGATTGCTCTTTGAGACACATATAGGAGCTGAGGTATTAAAAATACCCCTTTGTTGAGTGTCTAGTAAACGTTAGGAAAACTTCCAAAAATACCAGCATAACTATAAGTGTAATAAATTCTAGATTTTTTTGGCCCTTGTACCACTTTTCCAAATAGCTTATGGGAAGTACAAAGTGTTAAGTCAAATGGAAAGCTTTAGAAAACCGAACATATATATATATATATGTTCTGCTCAAGAAGTAATGCAGTTTTTCATCCCTGCATACAGAGGCAGCATTTGACAGTAGAAAATTCTGATATTTATGACAATGAGTAAATCTGTGTTTGTTATACAGACACCAAATATGTGGCTTAGCCAGACAGCCATGGAAAGAATTGTTCTGCAAAGAGAGAGCCAGGTATGTGGCTGTGCTTTCAGCCCAGGGACATTTTTTTCTGGCATCCTCCTTTTCACTGGATTCTAAGGAAAAACTACAAAATCATTTTCAGAGGGACTATGGCAAAGCCCCGTGCGAGACAACAGTCTATTCATCTGCCTCCCGTTCTCAGGCTCACTTACCAACTTTGATTAACTGCTGCTGAAACTTGTCCTAACTACTTTAGCTCATTTCCATTTCCCCCCACTTAAATGCATGTGTTAAATCATCAACAAGTCTGCATCTATTCTAAGAATTACTTTCCTGCAGATTTCCCTATGGAGAACTCCCATGTATCTTGCGGGGAGAAGTGTGGTGATGTCTGACACATTACATTTACGTCTGTATTTGCCCTTAATTCATGTACAGCAAGAGGCTAAAAATTGTTGAGGATATTTGTTGCTTGTCACTCTTATTTGTGCATGAACATGCACATACAGCTTTATGCAGGGACATGGAAACTTTGAATTTTAAAACAGTGGAAAAAGGTTTTATATCCTTGTTTGTCCTCTAGGCACTGTGCTCTCACTTCTCTTTTGATACTGATGGGAAAGAGCTTATTAATGGGCTGGTTCAATAGACTTGTTAAAAGATTTTCTTTACAATAAAAGAAAAAACACAGCCTTTTTGAAATTCCATCGTTGAATGAAATTACATCACTGATTTAGTCTTTATTTTCCGTATGACTAAGCATCTCATTTTTATACAGAATAAAAATTCTTGTCAAGAAAAATTGGTCACAGTTCAGATGTTTTCTAACAAGACATCAGCTGCATCATTAGTATGGTTTTCCTCTAAGCTGAGCATCAGCTTATATGAGAAAGAAGGGATTTGCTGAGCTCCACATTCTTCCTCCCTCTCCGATCTGCATATCGTGCACCATTGCTGTGGTACATTAATTCTCTTGTGACCCAGCCATTCATAAATTAGCTCTCTCATCATCACTGCAGAGAGCACAGAATTGCAAACTTCAGTGAGGGAAAGATCTTGTAGGTCAGCCCATGTCATTTCCTCACCAGTATGAGACTGAGATGTGCTTATGAAGGAATAGGGGGAACCAGTGGCACTCAGGTTCCAGATTATTCTGGTGGCATAGGTGGAAACCTGGACAACCACAACTGAGATAGTTATTTTCCACTCCTTGAAGAGTTTGAACTCTTCTCTCTTCCCAGTGAAGACCTGGTATCCATCTGTTTAGAGGTCTTCCAGTGCAGAATGACAGAAGAAGGATTCTTATTGTTCAGAACATTTAATTCTGACAAGTATATATTTGACGTGAGAAACAAGTTATATATTTGTTCCGCGTAGTTTGAAATTAAATACATGAGTATTATTCCAAATGTTCTGAAGTTGAATACAGTTTTGTGGCAAATGATGTCTTCAGGATCTTTTCCTGGTTTGTAAGAATCAGTCTCATACAAATTCTATTTGTTTCATTTTTCAAACCCAGCCTTGCTTACACTTTTTTCCCTGCATAAAGCCTTGTGACATGGTGAGCTCCTGTATTTACAGACACACACCCTTCTCAGATGATGCAGGCAATGAAGGTAATTTTGTAATTTTTTAGAGGTAAATCTTCACACAAGTATTTGTCTTCTGAAATATAATCCCTGTAGTTTTTATGTTTAGAAGGTCATTTAATAAACAGTTTATCTTGTCTGCTCCTACAACTATTGGATCCACTGTTGTACTGCGTATGGTTGGCAGCGTGCGAAAGAGTTTGGAAAGCTGTGTTGTGTTCATACATACAATATGGAAATTTTAGCCCAACTTCAAGGGGATAAACCCACATCACTTTCCTAATGCTGCCATACTTTAATATAAAACTCTTAGTGCTTTGTGTTTGAGAGAATGTAAAAACTTCAAGTCTGGTCATATCTTTTACACCCATTTGATAGTATTCTGACTGAAACACCCACAGAAGGTGATGGTTCAGCTTTCAAGTCACTCTTATGCTCCTGGGCAATAAAAGTGAAAATGTATTTTGACAGTGCCATTCAAGCTGTACCCTGACTCACAAATGCCAGTTGGCAAACATCTGTTTCATTTCTCTGTGAAACTGTGCTTTACTATTGTGTGTTAATGGGTGGCCATATGAATACATTCTGTGAGCAGCCAAAACCAAAAAAAGATTATTTCATACTTTTATTTCTTACATGCAGTGAACCTCTCAATGCTATTGTTCATAGTAATGGGTTGTGGTTACTCTGCTACTGAAGTGAGAGTCCAACTCCTGGCAAATACAATACTTTAAGAGTTTTGCATTTTCTTAATTGTTAACAGGAGCTTTATTCAGGTCAGGCTTTATTTCATCGGCTGAGCTCAAAAAAAATCTCAAGGAACATTTTGAGACATTCCTCTAAGGCAGTTAAGAAAAGTTTAATTCATATGACTGCTGCACAGCTTTGCACAGTGTCTCCATTCCAGACTAATGTGCAGGGTGAGCTCCAAGTCAAATGTCCATTGGGATTTTAAGCCTAGTTCTCAACCCGGTTCAGAAAGAGGATAAATGGAATTGGCCAATTCTGAAACTGGCTTCACTGGTGTCAGAACTAATCCTAAATTTCTGCATGAACTCCTAGTCCAGATAAAACCCAGTAGGAACTATACTAAGCAAGAATATCTAATTCCTTCAGTAAAAGCTTCTCTTTATTGGCAAGAAGCAAAGTTCAGAGAACCAAATGGAAGAAATCATTTTCTTGTGATAACCAAACACCAAAATCCCACCCACACACTGAGCTGCCAGTTGTAGCTGCTGTTCTGGATGCAGTTTGAGGAGTGACCTAACAAAGAGCAACCATGACTAGAGAGGAGTTGAGGGGCAGGAAAAATAGATAGTGATTTAACTTTTCTGAAACCATTTAATAGGTAACAAAAGTTCATTCATCTATGTGCCTTTATCTGAGTGACATTTTTCTGTTGATCTCTGGCTATATAATAACATGGGGTGTTATCTCCCTTACACTCCTTTACACTCAGTATTGTCAAATACACATAAACTGAGTGAGAGTCTTGTTTAGTGTGAGAAAGAATAGAAAAAAAGGATGAAAAACACACAGATAACATCAGTTTTTAAAATACTCTAAAATTATTAGATACTCACAACAGATAGTAATTAACAGCTGATGGAGAATTTAAACCCTGCAATTTTGTGTTGAGTCCCAGACTTACATAAGCACTGTCAGTGGGAAAGAGCTGATGATGTATCCAGATGACAGAGGTTGCTTGGTGAGATATTCTTGTGTTTGAAAAACATGAAGAATGCAGCCATGACATTTCTGAAATTAAAGGCATAGTACATTGATAAGCACTATTTTGGCTTCCAGTTTGTTAATGCTCTTCACTCTGATTGACTCCTTATCACCTATGAAACTATTTTCTGAAGAAAGGAGTGTTTATGGTGTGAAAAATTACCTGAAAGAGATAGAAATTTAAGGAATAGTTTAGTCACATTTTATTATTCCTGTACATATTTAACTGCTTTCATTCTAGGCCTAATTCTAAAGTTTTATTACTTCAGTTTTTAAGTACCAAATAACATTTGTGGAGAAATTATGTGAAGTTCAATAGTTGCTTCTTTTTTTCACAGATTTTTATTGAATTTGTGCAGCAAAAAGCTTTTTCTAAAAGATGCCTTCAGGAAAATGTCTTTTACTTCCTCTGCAAAAGTATATTGCTGTGACCACTAAAATGTGAGTTTGGAAATGAGAGTAGGTAGCAGCAGATGAAGTAGCATTACTGCTGTTTCAGGAACAGGAAAAAGGTGTGATCACAAAGCAACAGTTTGCTACATTTTGGGAATCAGTTCACTATGTTCCCTGGCTGTTTCAGGAGTAAAGGGAATTAAACACATATTATATATGAAGAAGTTATTTCTAGTTAGTTTTGCAGACAATGCGTGGTCATAATTTTGGAGAAAATAGTATTTGAGTATTATTTTAAGAAAAGTATAATATGTATAATAAATACATAGTGTGTGATCTTTTAAAAATCAGTTTAACCTAGCTCAGCATTAATGTGTCCAGATGTATCAGTTTGTGTCATCAGCACTGTGAGTGAAGTTTCCAATTTAAGCACGATAGGAGAATGTCCCAGCTCCCTGTCACATGACACCTTTCTCCCTCTTTCAGCACCTTTTTCAATTATAAATCCCAAATCACAGATGCAGGCAGAGTACAGCAAAGCCATGAGCCATACCTTTAACTGCAGGCACCTGCAAAAATCCAGTTTATACTCTGAGTTCCAGAGCTGGGAACAAATTACTTCTGAGACACCTGCCCCCAGTGAATTAGGTAATTACAGTAAATTTAGAAAAACCTTAAGGAGAGTAATTTTTTTTAAAAGGAGACAGAGTAAATAAAGTATAATGCAGAATAGATACTCTATAAATAAATCATGCATGAATAAAGTACAAAACCTGCAAACCTACCAAAGTCAAGAGGATTTTGTAACAGGCTGCTGTTAGGAAGGAAAGCTCTCCCAGCTGAGTGCTCTGCAGGTCTGTGCCTTCTAGATGGAAACCTCTTCAACAAAGGCAATTCAACAAAAGAGAAATACCTTCTCCCAGCAAAGCTCTTATTATCTCCTCACAAATGTAAATGTGCTTTAGCCTAACAGAGCACAGACACTGGTACTTTGTCAATTGCAGTCGGGTTTACTTGTGCTAATGCTCGTAATTCTTTTGCTTCTTGCCTCTGATGCCTTGTAGCTCTTCTGCTTCCTCCTGGCTTAGCTGAGTGAAACGCTGTCTGTCCGAGACCTGTCCTTCCTGGAGTCACTCTGGGGGCTTCTACATGCACGTGGAAATTACTTCAGATAGTTTCTTACATGGCCTCCTGAGGTTGGTTTTCGTAGTATCTGTTGTTAGACCAGAGTCCCACAGGCTGAGATAAATATTTGGTTGCTTAGCTGAAATGATTTAAAGTAGACATTAAAAAGGAACAGAGGAGCTCTCTTCAAGAACTGACCTGATTTCTCTTCCCTAGATGTTTTTGAATACTTTCCATAAAATCTTACAGGAACTAGGATTTGTGCTTTCAAGATAAATATATCTGCTTATAATGAAACATAAGGTTTCTGTTGAGATAATGATGCATTAATATAGGTCTGTACACCTATCAGACTTGCTGCATTACCTATACTGATTTATTAGGGTTTTTTTCTCATTTTCCTTCTTAATTCATAAAGTTACTAAGGTTGTTTAATTCCTGAAACTCAGAATACAAACCAATACATGTTCACCTTAAAGAAGAAACTTCAGGTTTTTTTAGAAAACAGCACAATCCTACCTGCCCACAAATAGACTTTTCTGTCTTCAGTAATGGCATTTGAATGTGTGATGCTTGATACATGAACCGTTAATTTGTGCCTTGGAAAGATGTTGAAAGAACGACTTAACAGTGATTCTACATGAGATTATATAAAGTATAGATTTTAAACTTGTGAGAGGAGATTGTGACTGTCGGTTTTGAACTATGTAATTTTATGAATGAGTCACTGTAGTATGTCCAACGGTTATGACTGAGAGAGAACTGAGCTTTTAGAAAATAGTCAGTGATGCAAAGTCCTTTGCAGGCCCACAGTTTGTACTTCCTTCGGATGGGACATCACACAATGTTTAATCCACTGAATGCCACACTGATATCATTGTTACCATAGGACATGTCAAACACCAGAGAGAAATCTAAATATAATACATTAATGAAGTGATTTTACCAAGACACCTCTTAGTCTCAAAGGGAAAAAACTGGCAAGGTGGTCTGAAAGATTTATTTTTCATTACCCTCTGCCAACTTGTATAAATCATGTTACCTTCCCTGGTGTTACTTAAAGACTCCAGTGCTGCCTTTTTTATTATTTTGCCCAGGATTGCTGTCAGGCTGACAGACACAAAATTACCTTGCTCCTTCCATTTACACTGTTTGGCACGATTTAGCTTTTTTTTTCTCTCTAAAGCTGAATTTAAATATTGAATTCTCCTTCCAAGCTGGGAGACTGTCCTTGGAAAATTTAAAAATAATATCTTACACTGTATCATTCATATCATGAAACCACAAGCATGTGTAATTGAGATATAAAACATTTTTTCTGTATAATTAAGCTTTACATCTAAAAGGAAAAACCTGTAGCAGTAGAGAATGACTAATATTTTTTTTTGTAAGAATTAAATTGTGTGCAGTTAGAATTTGAATACTTATTTTCTTGAACTGCTTCATCCAGCGGTCAGTGAGCATGGGATGATTTTGCAGCACTGGAATTCCTGCACACAGGAGTGCAAGTTGGGATAATAGATTGTATTATTGCATAAAGATTTATAGTGGTTTATTTAGAGGTCAAATGATGACAAGTTAAAACAATTTAAAACATCTTGCTAGTAATTAAATAATTTTCAAAAGTAAATTAGTGCTCATGAGAACTCAAAACCATCATGGGTTGATTATGAATTCAGAAGTCCTTCAAGAGACTATTCTGGTTTATCAAGATATTACATTGCATTTTTAAATATAAAAGAAGTAAAAGACCATTGAAGACTTTTCTGAAGTGGCCACATTCATTCTTTGTTGCAGATTAAAAAAATCAAATGTTAATTTTAGTAGAGCTTGATTAAATATATTGGTGTAGTGAGATAGTCTTTAGAGTGAATAAAATCTTTATGCTATTAAAAAACAAAAAGGAAAAAATTACTTTGGGAACTTTCTAAAATTAAAATGCTGTGTGTCTTAGATTTCTCTATAGACTTCCAGATTATTACTACTTTAATGCTTTACATCCCATGCCAAATGGTAGGTGATGATTAAAAATAAACTCTAATGTTTCTCAAGTCTGCAACTTCATTGCAGAAGTACCATGGTTAGAAGACTGTTTCTCCAATAAAAAGTATTACTTTATTCAACACAATTTGCTTTCCTGAAGATTTGGTACTTTATTTTTACAAATTTGATTCTACTTCCGTGCCCATTTTAATGTCTTTAAATTACTGTAAGTTACTTCAGAAGCATCACATAATTTTTCACTTTAAATCTATCATAGAGGTATTTAACGACTTCCTTCTCCTTTTCCATGAAATACTATTTAATATTAAAATGTGTCATTTTAATCTCATTAGATAATAAATTTTGACATGATTTATTGTATTTACAATTACTTGTAGTAGTGGTTCTATTGCAAACCATAGAATCAAGTTATATTTTATAATGTGTAGAATCTATCATTACAAATCTTATGGAACATGCTGTTTGATATAAATAAGACTTTTAAAAATACAAACCTGAATTTCACCTGCATGTTCACTGCACTGTCACTGAGTTGCTACCTAACATCAGTGAATTGTCTTTCATTTAATCTTCATTGCAGTGCTGGAATAGTTCCTGCAGCAGAAAGTCCTAACACTACTGAAATTAGCAGCAGAGCTCCCTCTGGTTTCACTAATTCCATGATTTTATTCTGAAGGCATAACCTTTCCTAATGCTGATAAAATCAATACAAAGCAATGAAAGCTACTGTGTAGGGCTGCCCACAAATCATCAGATTGGTTATAATTAAAGACAATTACTGCTGTGCTCATGTGGGATGCAAACCTACAGAAACCTTATTCCTTGGTTTCATAAGCATGTCCAGAAACCTCTGTGCTGGCTGTCATTGCAGGGGGGAATTTTGGCCCAGGGAATAGGTGCCTTCTATGGCATTTTGCCTGCTTGCCCCAGCAAAACACTTGGCTCCAAGCTCTGCACTGCCCGTGATTGCTCTGTAAAGCAATTAGCTAACTAGCCTTGTTCTTCCAGCTCTGCTGACATCAGCAGTGGTGCTGGTGGCCAAGGAGCTTTGGCATGAATCTCTTTGATATAATGTCATCAAATAGAGCCTCCGTAGTAGCTTCAGCACAGCCTGAAACACGGGAGAGTGGAGGCTCTCAGGGGAAGGGCAAGAAGGAGGCTGGAAGCATGTCCAAACATTTATATTAGGCAGCATTCAATGACATAAAGATGAAAAACTACAAGGTTGTTTGAATGTGCACTCAGAAAATGGGGTATATGCAGAGAAAAAGAAATGCAGGTTGCATAGTGGTGAGTTTATTTAGTGTTAAAAATCTGGGCAGAAGTATTCTGAATCCGATGAAGAGAATGGTTGGATAAAATGTATTTTGCAGCCTTTTTTTGGCAGTTCATAGGCTTCAGTCATGACTTCAACAACCTCTTCACAGCAGAAAATGTGTCAATTAATAAAAGAAGCTACACAGTGTTACTGCATGCTCTGTTGTGGAGAAGCCAGGAGGGCACCAGCTTCTCTTTTTCTCTGATTGACTAAGTTACTTACTTGCTACAAAGGGTTTAATTAAGCTAAATTTAAGTTACAAAAATATTTTACATTCTTCAATGTTGTCTGATACCTTGTGAATCTAAGAGGGTCAGTGAATTCCTTCCTTCATGCTGCTGAATCTAAGGGCAGTGATCTGATGCAGGATGAGCCTGCTGACCTTTTATACAAAAAGCAAGTAGAATATAAGAGAAATACCCTATTGTGAAGAACTTTCAGCTTTGGGGTTATTTGGTGGTGTTGAAATAGGGCTCATGACTGATCCTGAAGCACCCATTCTTTCAGATCTGCTGTCAGATTTTAGTAAGATTCCCACTGAAAATACGGGTACAGCCGCTCTGCTTTGGTTCTGCCTAAGCAGAGAGCCACTGGTTTCTGTGGAAAAAAGTCAGAAATTAGGGGAAGATTGCAAACTGTTGCCTCAGATTGACTTCACTTCAAAGCAAAGTTGGAAAATGAAACTTAAAACATCCTATATTTGCAAGGCTTGTCCCATTGTGGATTGCTATGGAATGCTTTTTATTTCTCCCAGTGCCATACCTGGTTACTGATCTTCTGCTTTAATATCAGTAGGATCAATGGCCACTCAGGTTATAATGAGTCATCTCTGCTTTCCCAGCTCTTTCAAATTCTATTTCTGAAGGCTGGAGTAACATTCACTTACTTTTTATGTTCACCCTGAGTTCTTTTTGCAAAATCACCATTAAAAGGGTCACTGTTGTTTGACATTTTGAGTCTATTTGTCACAAATAATCTATGCTCACAGCTTCCTTGTGTTACTGGTTATTCCAGATGTTGCAATGGCTATAACTTATTTTATTCTTCTTAAAATCTTATTTATTCAGTGTCCTCTGCAAGCTATGTTCTCTTTTCTGGCATTTCACTTCTCTTTACTGCATAGATATTGAGTAGCAGTGGGCATTTACATTTCTTTCTTTATCTTATTGTTTTGTATACTCCTACCATGCACAGGCTCTGTTAACAGCTCAGGAGCTGTTTCGCTCTTGATCCTCACATCACTTAAGTATTTTGAGGTCCTTTTTTGTTTTTCTTTGCAGTCTTCTCATTTTTTCAATTATGGCAGCCTTACACTGCTGCCGGTTGGGTGCTGTTGTTGGGTTTGGGGTTTTTTTGCATCCTTTCAGTTCCAGTTCATAATTCTCTTAATCCTCTTTGGATTTCATGTTCTTATATATGTCATATACCCTCTATTTTTCCTCAAGAACTCTTGACATTCTTAGTCATCCACATCAGTCTTATCCTTCTTTTATGCCTAGAATAGCTGATCTTTCTCATGCTCTCGCAATCCCTTGCCCTCCCTTCCTTGCCCCAACTCCTGGTTTGTCCATTATTTAGTACTGGATATGGCTGGAATGAAAGAAATACCAGATCTCATGGAAGTCAATGATATTGAAGTGTCTGCCTATTTCGGGGAAGCATTGATGTTTGGCTTCAGTGCTTCTGAGTCAGCCTTTGCCCCCGGGCCACTGCTGCATTGCTGGCTCATTTGCACAGCAGAGAAGGTGGTGCTTGGTGATGCAACAGGCACAGACTGAAAAGATACAGATTCTGCTTGCCAAAAGGTAAATCTGTACGTAAGCAGGATGCTTAGGCAGAGGTAAAAAATAAACTGCAGCGTTTTTTGATTATGATTATGTGCTATATTTCTAGGAAGCCAAAACCCGTCCTTCTGCAGAATGTGTCTGAAATGTGCATCTGGTTTTATAGTGGGCACCTCTCCATCAGAGGCAAGATCAAATCCATTTCTGTGCACACACTCCAACCCCAAACCTTTGTATTTGAGTATAATTTAACTAGTGTTTCTGATGAAGTAATGACATTGTAATACTTTATCTGAGAACAAAATCAGATTTGAAGGATGGAGAAAAATAATGTTTCACGTGGGTTTACAGGGTAGCCTTTCAACAAAAATTCAACCTAATAAAGAAGCTCTCCTGTCTGTTTTTGTACAGCTTTGTTCCCCATGTTTTCTAAGTAGTCAAACAGCTTATTATTCTAAAAAATATGTTCACAACCACTCTTTTTGGAAGTCCCAGTTCCATTTGCTCTCTCCAGAGTTCTGAAGCTCTTCCTCCCAGGCATCGCAGCACCATGCCTCACTGCCACAAATGAGGAGCAGTTTAATGCCTCATTTTTATCAGCTACTCCCTAACTGGAGTGAGTGTCCATGTGTGGGTGGATGTGAGCTGTGTGTTCCTCCCTTGGAGCGTTCCCAGGTGAGATCCACAGTTCAGGAATATTGGCGAGGGAAGGCAGCATTGGCTGCCTTTTCTTGTGCCAGGTACTGAATGCAGTATAAAATCTGTAGTCTGTTTTTTTTTAAAAAACTTGTCAAAACTGTCTGAAATATTATTGAGCTCTTTTTTCTCCTTTCCACTCTGAAAGAAAACTACAAATTTCAACTACAAATTCTTCAATTAGAGCTGCTCTGTGGAGACATGGCACAGATGGAAAGAGGTACTTTGTGGATGTTTTCACATTCTGGCAATCCAGGACTACATCTAGGGGCTGGTCTAATATCTGACATGCTTTAATTTGCCTTGGAATGTATGCCTGACTGCAAGATGCTAAGAAACTGTATTGTTAGCCAGGGATCTCCTTGGCAAAGGTCACAGTCGTTTGTATTTCCATTGAGAACACTGTGTACTGAGGGCTAAAGCAGTTCTGAGGTTCCTCTGAGACAGAAAAATTTCAAAAATAGTGTTGCTTGAGACAAAGTCTTTCCTAGAATTTTAAAAAGAAATGTGGTTTTCTCTTTCAACTTTATTTATACCTTGAATTTTTAAATATATTTGTGCTGGAATTTATGAAAGACTGTGTAAGATACAAAGTACAGCTGTAACCTGCCCACATTGTGTGACTCTAGAATGGGATTTTGTATGCATAGGGCATACACATGTGTTTTATATTGCTAAGTTCTATATTAGCTGTATTAGCTGCCAGGGGGCTAAAAATGCTAAAAATTATTTCACTGTCATCAAGTGTTGTTTAACCCCCTGTCTTGTACACAAAGTAGGTCAAAATGTGCTGCAGCTTTGCAGAGCCCTTAAACCTAGATCAACTTATCTAAACTGAACCTTTAAGTGAAATTCACCATTTGGTTTGTTTACAATTTTCTAAATTCAGTATGAGACAAGAGAAAGCAGTCTGTATCTTTAAAGGATTAAAATATGCCCATAAATAAGCTCAATCACTTGCCTTTGTACAGAACAAAACAAAACCCCCTCATCTACTAAATCGGCTGAAAATAAACGTTGAGATTTTACTCTGTGTTGGTTTTGTTTGTGTTGTTTGTTTTTTTTTAAACTGTGTATTTATATGGAACAGCAAACACAGATTATGCCTTAGTAATTTTTATGGATTCGGCATCTGTCCCTTTGCTTTTATTCACATATTTTCATAGCCATAATCTCTAGTTTCTTATTTGATGATGCAAACCTTTCAGACGTCGAAATGGATGAAAATCTTACTGAATCTAGTGAGAGTCATTTTCAGGAATAATCCCTTTATTTGAAAGGAAATAAAGACCCCAGGGGATGAAAAAAAAAAAAAAAGGCAGCAGCACTGTGCATATTAAATGATTGAAGATATTTATTAGTGTCCAATGTTTTTCTAACCAGGTTTCTGCACAGAGAAATGCTTGGAATATTCGCTACAAAAGCTGGAACAGCCTCAAGACATAATCCACCTGATCCTAAGTTTTACTTTGCATGCATAAGAGAGCTCTGTTGTGCTTGAAATTGCAGAGTGTGTTGACAGGTCTGCCAGCTGTCTCCAGCCAATACCCATGGTGGGACACACCCCCTTCCCTGGGAAGTGGCACCCAGCTTTGAGACACCAATTCCACAGTCCTTGAAAGGAGCCTTACACATAAGTTGGAAGCTGTAAGTGAACTGCATCAACAAGGCAACTGTGTGAAGCAGGTGATTATAAAACATTGAGATTTGGCCGCACTTGCTGATTTTCAATTAGCTTCAAGGGCATGCAGAAGAAAGCAAAAGTGTGACAGAATTTGTTAGTTGTTTTAGAAATATTAATACGATGTAAACTTGGAATATTTCCATTGAATTAAACACATCACAGCACATCCTCATTTGATGTGCTTGGGCAGTGATGTCTCTGATGACGGAAAAATCCCCAAATCCTTTAAGTAACAAAGTGTATTTCACAAGCTCCTTTTGGTAATTGCATCTGCTAACTGAAATACATAGAGAGAGTCCATAGTGTGCTAAAGGAATTTTGTTATTTGCATCTACTCCATTACTGATTGAAAGTTCCCCTGTTGCCTTGTCTACTACTAACGTGATCCCTCAGTGCTTTTCTATAGGGATTTGTTTCCCTAGTCTATTAAGCTGGTCTTTGTGTTGTAAAGAGCTACACAGCAAAGTCTTATGATATGAAAGGATATTTACTTTGCTTCCATATTTATGCTTTTGTCCTTTTAAGCCCTTTGAACTCCAGTGAAAGCATTGTTGTCAGAGGTTTGACCTAACATGGTCCTGTGTTTTGTTGAATGTCACTATAAAGCCAGGAAGAAAACTTCTTGGCAGGGTAGAAATCTGGACATCCTACAGAATCTGGAGAGACAGGGAAAGGAATTTTTGAATAATACAAAACTCATACATGTGTTTACATACTCATAAAAACAAACACTGATCATTCACTCAAGATGTTAAGGTGTTAAAGCCAAAGATGGGACCTTTACATGACAGTGTCTGTTCTACCTGGTGAGGCACTTGAAAAATTATTGTCGTATCATTTAGTATTGAGATTCTACCACACTTCCTATAGTATTTAACTGCAATCTTTTTTACTCCTAAGAGTAACGCAGCTCATTGGATCTACTTGTAAGAATGCCAGATTTTAAAGAAAAATTACTTAAAACTTTTGCTCCAGATCTGAAATCTAGACTTGTGTTCCTCTTCAGTATCATTTTATATTTGTTTCCCCTCCTTCTCTGATGCAGTTACTCTGTCTCTCCCCTTGTTCTATAGGCCTGTGATCTTATTATCTGTGGTTCCTGTTTCAGTGCAGGGTGCCATTGCCAACAAAGAGACATGACTGCATTTTCCCCTATAGGTACCAGTTAGCACAGAGAAAGCTTTCTTCTTACAGTTGTTGTTAATTCCTACTTTAAAACTTCCTGCCTATTTCTAGACCTACTCATTGTGAAACAGGTATGGACAAATCCTATGTGCTGTTGCTGCAGTAGAAAATTGCCTTCCAACAAAATAAGTTTGGAATACATCTTTGTGTCATATCCATTGCTAAATACATAAATTAATTAGTGGTTTGAAAATGGTAAATATGAATATTTGCCTTCCGTTTCTGACTGTAAGTGCCGGCTGTCTCGCATACGGCGTAGTGCATATTCCTGTAAAAGGCAAAATGGATCATGTGAAACTGTGTCATGATACAGCCCCAGAATGAAGTAGGACATTTCTTGACCTTGGTGTGCTCAACCGTGCAGCTGTAGTCTTCTTATGACAAGGAATGTCTCTCAAAGTAATGTTTAAAATCTGTTTGGGAAAGGTTCTACAGAGAAATTTGCTAAATTCAAGTTTCCTCTATCTGCCAAGAGAGAAACATTTTTGAAGCCTGGGTAATATGTCATGTTTAGTAACTGAAGTATTGGATTAGTAACCTGAGAATTTGATTTCTACTAAATGTTAAAATGCATGAATTTTTACATTTTCCCTAATATCTGTGTCAGTTTGTTAATATTTCATACAGAGCTAATAAATTTTACTTGTTCTTGCAAAAAGACTTCCAGATAGCACAAGCAGATAGAGTTGGTTTAAAAGTTTGCATTTGAAAGTGTTCATTTGGGCTTTCATGGGAGAAATCAAAGGGCTTCTGTAGGAGGAGCAGGGACTCTGCCCGTGCTTTCCTTTGGGCTGGGCTGCCCTCGGCAGCAGCGCTGGGGCAGCGCCCGGGGCAGCTCCCACGGGGAGCGGTGGGAGAAGCTCCTGGGCTGGAATTCCCACTTGGGGCTGTCGGACCGGCCGCCCCCGCTGCCGGAGCCTCCCACGGCCCCGCCGAGGGCTGCAGCTGCCTGGCTGTTGTCTCCTGCAGGCGCCGGGCGAGAGCCCCCACACGAATGTGTTTGCTTGTCTAAAGTCTGTGCAGTTTTTAGTAGTCTTCCAGCCTCCGGTGCGGGGTTTTGAAACTCCATCACAAGCCACCAGCAGAACAGTCTCAAAAAACCTGGAGTGTGGCTTGTATTTATAAAAGTTATTTGTTTGCATGAGACACATGTGCTGATACTGTGAGTCATCTATCCATTTTGCTGTGACATTTTCAAGCACAATTATGTGTAGTGGAATTTTTTTGGTAACTGGCTATGTTGCCCATCTGTGAAATCATCATTCTACCCAGCACTAAAAATAGAGATGAAACTCTTGAGTGAAAATTTTGAATCTACTTAAATGACAGTTTGAAATGTGTTCCTGCAGTCAACAGTTTAAATATTTTCTATCCTAAATATGGATACTCTAAATTTAAGGTGATGTAGTCCTGCTGTCACCACTTCAATTCACCTTGCTAGCACAGTAATAGAGCTGGAAATAATTTCTAGCTGGAAACCTAGTCTGGTGCCCACCAAAGGCAAATCACTTGGGCCCCCAAGGAGCAGGACTGGCGTAGGCATGAGAGAGCTCTGGGAGGTGGATAACGCATGGAGTGGAAAGTATTTATTAATAACAGGGGATCCCTGGAGAAAAATGGAAAGACAATCCATGACTGTAGATCAGAGGGGAGCAAGGAGGAGATGATTTCTTGATTTTTGACTACTAGGAAATGAAGCTTTGAGATAAAGAACAACAGAATATCCAGCAACTTTTAATTAGCTGTATTTTCAGTCAAAGCAAGTTAGGGAAAAGATATGGTAAACACTGAAAATATTGAAGAACTGCTAGAAGAGGGAACTGTTGGAAGAATATAAACTGTGTTGCTGAGTAATAGCACCCTAATTGAAGCCACATAAAGCCAAAGAATCTAATTAGTCAGGAAAATACATTTCATTACATTCTTAGTAATGTGTTTTGAAAAAGTCCAACTGGATTTTAAATTTGACAGATTTTCATTATGTTCAGAGCAGATTACACTGTTTATATTTGCATATAGACATAATGAAAAATAGAGTTGCAGACATATAAAAGAAAGTGTTCAATTCAAAATCATGTTTGCAGTTGTTCTTTGCTATCTGGGTACCATTCTGTAAAGTTCTGCAGAGAGGATGGAAAAAGTAAATTGGGCTTCTGTTGAGTTGGTAAGCAATACTGGAGACCATCACTCATTTCTTTAATCCACAGCAGCCTGAGACACACTTGAAGCTTCAGCTCAGCTAAACAAATGAAAAGAGCATTGTCTGTGCACCCTGCTGCCTTCCCCCCTTCTTTCCCTCCTTCTTTCTCACTCCCTCTCACTCTCTCTGTACAAGTTTTCACAATGAGATTTTTTCACAAAATATAGAGCTAAATCTCCAGCTAGACTGAAGTAGTGTTACTCACTTCATTTATATTCAGCTTCCAAAAATTTGTATTTTTGTTGAGCTTATATGCAAATGATTTCATGGCAAGACCTCAGTTTGGTAGGTTTCTTGTATCTGGAATTTTTTTTCAAATGCTAAATAGGAGAGAAGAAAATCAAAATTATGCTTAGTATCAAGATACTTTGCTCATGCAAATTAGTAAAAAAACCAATGATGCAAAAACATAAAAGACTGTTCTTGCAGAAGACCTATAAAAATTCAGTGTTACATCCTCTTGGAAATTCTTTTACCTATTAAATCTCAAGTGTGGATAAGGTCAATAACACAGACAATTAAGCCTCCCTCTCATCATTTTTATTCTATAGTGGATTAATGTATTTTAAAATCCAGTTATGCACATTTTTATCTACTTTTGAGATCCAAGTTAATGGGTTTTCAGAAGTATGTACTTTTATTATAATTGTTTATATAAACTACATCCACAATAACAATGTGCTATTTTAAGTTCTTTGAAGAGTTACCCTTACTCGTAGTGACATCAGAAAGGTGATATTTGCTCATCTAACATAAACAATACATAGACATATTTAAATTTCATCATGGTCTTTTTTAGATAAAAATTCAAACTAGATCTTCAAACTCAAACTGTAGCTCCATCATACTTTAGATGAGAAGAATGAAAATAAAGTCTTTAGACAAGAAGAGAGCATGCACCTGAAAACGTACAAAATCAAAAGGAAATGCATAACATGGGCAAGAGTTAATCCTGCAAATCCTTGTTTCTAACATAGCCATACTTCCTTAAAATATTCCTCCCATGAATAAAGATAGTAATAGTTTAGTATATATTAGCATAGTAATAACTTCAGCTGGACTATTAGAATTAATAATGGATTAACTTGCATGAGTGAGAATCCCTGCCTTGTTAAGGACAAGGCTACTTCTTTAGCTTCCCATTTTTTATAAAATTACATATTTGTTACGTAAGTTCCTCCCACATGCATTGCAACTGGATTTGTTTTTGCTTTCTGCAATGATTTGCTGCACAGTATTGCTGTGCTGCACCCATCGAGTTCATAGTGGCTGAAGTTTTGGTTAAGCAGGTTTATCCTTCTGCACAACACCCCAAAATTCTTAATGGGCTCTGCTCCTATGCTGTCTGTAAGAGGCAGTTTTGTCAACCACCTCTTTCCCTTACAGAGAATAAATCCCTGAGAAGCAGTAAATGTTATCAAGAGGAGGATGATGGTAATTTAGTTGCAAATCTGCAATAAATGTATTATAATATTCAATGTATCTACTCCCTGCTCTACCATTCTATAGTGTATAAATGAAGTACACTGAGTATAGTGTGGCACATAGCTATGACAGATAGAAACATCCATATTTCTTTCTTCTCTGAACAATGGTTATTTCCATTCAAAATGTCATCACTTGTTATAGTAGCTGGGACATATTCTAAAATGTACACAGAATGCTGGTCATGTCATTCAGGAATGAGTAACCAATTTCAAAGTGACAGAAAAGCGAAGCAATCTTAGGGAAACAACTGGACACCAGTTTCTAGAAGGGATAGCAGCTGTTCAGAGAAGGATTGATGGCTTCAGTAATAAGTACTTTTGTAAATAAAGACCATCAGTGTTCCTTAATACTTTCTCAAAAGTTTCTAAGTGGACTTGCATTTCCTTTTAAATCTAATTTTGATTAAAAAAATATAGTAGGTAATTTGATCTAGCAATAAAGGGACAGTTAGCTTTTGAAATACGCACAACTATATGCTTACAAGTTTGGACCAACTGTGAATTTTTTTCTTTCTGTTTCATGGTTTTATTGGTTCTGAGGAGTATTTGGTAGCTTCCAGTACATATTGCTGTGGTCATTACGAGGATTGGGGGTTAAAAAATAAACACTGGTGGGGCCAAAACTAGGAAATTTATGAAAACATTTGCAAGGGAAGCAGCTGTTTTTGGGGGAGGTTTTTGTTTGTGTTAGATCCAGGCCTTATTAGATATTAATATCTCAGTAGTGCCTCAGTGCTTAAATTCATAAGCCTCATTTAAAAGAAATTATTTGGATGCTGAAGTCCAGCTTTGCCAAGATACTTCTTAGGTGCTTGGGTTAGGCCTAGCTCCTGCTAAGCACGAGGTGCCTTCTTCAGTGCCTGCAGTGGTTGTTAGGCAACTAATCTTGATTTAGATACTTTTGAAAATCTACCAAGCATTTTTGACACCTAAATATCTGACTGTTGAAAGCAGAAGTGCTAGTTAATTTCTGGACATATAAGGCAAGTACCCAAGTACGTTAAGACTGTTTAAACTGGAAACACCTGTGCTATAATGACACCTGTGAAGAGGGTGTGGTGCTTTCCCAAATCAATCACACCTTCAACAGCTGAGCTAGTCAGGTCAGAAAATTCGAAAAGAGGAAGCTCTGAACCCAAGGTCAAGAAGCATCTGTAGAAGGTTGCTCTTTAAGTCAGCCTTGCTGCCAATTTTTTTTTTTAAATTCTTTAATTAACAAAGGTAAAGTCAAAAAGGATAGGCTCTACCTAATGGAGAGCTTCTTACAAAGCTTCTGGCTGGGTATTCTTCACTGGATCTCTAGAGAATATCAGCAGTATTAAGGTTTTATTGCTCTTCTTCTAATTACTGTCTGTAGATGTTATTTATTATTAATTAGATGGAGATAGTTGTGGATGAAGAATGGATGAAAGAATGGGTAGGGACATGAATAGGGAAGTGGCAGAGGAAAGGTGTAGTAGAAATAGTTTAATGGAAAAGTTTTCTTAACAAAAGACCACTTTTTGTCAAAGATAAGTGTTCACACCTACCAAGTTTGACTGTAGCTTGTTCAAACGAAATAATGAAATACTCTTTAAAAATATGGGAAAACGTTCATTGGAAAGAAAACAAGCTGCAATTTTGAAGCATCGGTTCTGTTTCAAATTGGAATTTATGTCTATAATTTTTACTGGACTTCATTAATCACTTTTTGTAGCGATTGAAGCACTGCCTTGCCCTAAGGAAAGGTGGCTGTTCCGAGTTTTCTTCTTTGTGGAGCTCACGGTCTCTCCAGCCACGTGTATCAGTACATGGCACTTCTGGTGTAGCTTCACCACCAATGAGACAAAACCGAAATTAATGTTTGAGGGCTCTGTAGTGAAGGTGACGCCAAAATGATTTTTTTTCCAAGTCAATTAATTTTTTTGGATAAACTTTGAAGATTCCAGTGTTAGCTTGAAGTCAGAATGATAGCGTTTCAACAGGTCAGCAGCGAGCCTCGGGTTGGGAAAACTCGGCGGTTTTCCTGGAGGTGAGGGCAGAGGGTGCGGCAGGAACGGAGCGGCCGGAGAGCCTTGAGCTGGCCAGAGCGGGACACGGTGCCCGGAGCGCGGGGAGAGGGAGCCGCTAAAGCCGCTGCCGCCGCTGTCGGTGCCGCGGGCGCTGCCGCTGTCCCTGCCCTGGGCAGGGGGTTGGGGAAGGATGGGGCTCGGGCGGGACCAGGTGGGGCGGGCGCGGGGCGGCGGTGACGGGGTTAAGGCGGCGGCGGGCGCGGGTCTCTTTGCGGTGCCGGAGGTCCGGGCGATCGGAGCGGCCCCGCGCCCCCGCCCGGCCGCAGCAGCAGGTGGCGGTGGCGGCAGCAGCGAGGGAGTTAAAGCCCGCGGC